>BQNB010042021.1:20863-43719 GCA_026074375.1 Tanacetum coccineum | reverse complement strand
ATTTTAACTCATTGACAAAGTATACATCTTTAAAATCAAGATTAGCAGTCTTAAGAGTACCTTTACCAGAAATTTTACCACTATATGCACCTCCTCCAAATGCAACATAACCTCCATCAAACTACCTTAAATCAGAGAGATAAGCTATGTTACCAGTCATGTGCCTTGAGCATCCACTATCAACAAATCCTTTATCATTATGTTGTGGCTTGCCCTTCACAAAAGAATAAAGAAATTAGATTTCTTTTGGGACCCAAGCCATTACTAACTTGGATCTGCCCCGTGCATCAATGTAGTTATATATGCTCAAAGTGATTGATGCACTATTGGATTTGATAGGTCTCCAAACCCAACATGCTGAGGGCTTAACTGCATTGAACCCATTTATCCTGGCAGCATTAACTGATGTTCTATTTTGCTTAGTAGTATTAACTACTCTAGGCCTAACAGTATTAATAGATGTTCTGTATGTCCTAGCAGTATTAACTATTCTAGGCCTAACAGTATTAATAGGTGTTCTGTATGTCCTAGCAGTATTAACTATTACAGGCCTAACAGTATTAACCTTATAATTAAAACGACTGTTAGTTAATGCTGGTTTCTTATAAAAGGGCCTTTGGACAGTAGATTGTGCTGATTTGAAAAAAAATGAGTTTTTGGTCTAGCACAATGCACTGTTGGTTTTGGGTGAGCAGTATAAACTGACTTAGCAGTACTAAGAGGTTTTAGGCCAGTTCTCAGCAAAACTGCTCTTAGAGTCACATTTTTGTGGGTTCTATGGTGTGAGGTCTTGGCATAATAGTAATTATCCACCCTGTTGTAATTGTTCCCACTTACCACCTTTTTATTTTGATGGTAAGTACAATTTTTCTACACATGTTTAAAGCTCCCACAATTAAAACAAGCCTTGTTATACATCACAAATTCACTACCTAGTTGATTGGACTTCTGACCATTCCAATTTCTCTGATTCCCTCTAGGCCTTTGTGATCTATACATCTCTGCATACCTAACTGACTTTTTAACTGGTTTTTCTATTTTAGCAGCAGTAGGAATAACAGTTTTCTTTACAGGCTTAGTCATAGACTCATCTTGTTCCTCATCATCTGACACCCAATCCTCAATAATTGGAGCATCATTATTCTCCCTAACTTTCTTAGGTTCTCCTTCACTAACTCTCTTACTAGTGTTAGACCCACAGCCTTCAACAAAGCTACTTTTGACCTGTGATTCTTGTTCTTTTACCAAAGACTTATCAGAATTCTCCTTAGAATTATCTGATTCCTTAACAACATTAGACTCTTTCTTACTATTCTCAGGACCATAGCCTTTGAATTCAGGCTCTTTGAATTCATCAAGACCAGAATAAGACAGATCTAGTTTGTTAGGTCTATTATAAATTAAAGGATGAGGTGGAGGAACTGCACTATATCCAAAACCCTTTTTACTTTTGTCAGTTATCTGACTTCCTAACAACTGATCTAAGTCTTTTGAGGCCTTATCAAATTTCTCAATTTTAAAATCAATGGCATCCTTTTCTTGCTTAAGTTTTGCAAACTCTGTTTTAAGCGTATTAATTTCATATTGTTTGATTCCTACTTCTCTTTTAAGGACTGTAACTTCTTCACTAAAAAGAACCTCATTCTTCCTATATGTGACAAGTTGTGCCTCAACAGTATCTAGTCCTCTTTTATAAGTAGCTGACTCAAATTTAGTTTGAAGTTGTTTAGCAAGCAGATCATCATATTGTTTCTTAAGAGTTTCATAGTTATTTAGACAAGTTTTAGAGCAAGTTTTATCAGTGTATACCTCTGAGTCTGAAAATGCCATTAGAGCCATGTTTGTCTGAACTTGTTCTTCTGCCATGTCACTCCAATCAAAACCTACACCATCAATAGCCAACATTGCCTTGGAAGTGTCTTCTTTGTTTCCTTGCTTCCTGGTGTTGTCTTGATTTCTGAACTGATCTTCCTTGCTTCTTGATGCTCTGCACTCCCTGGCAAAGTGTCCCAACTTATGACAGTTGTAACACTCCACCTTAGATTTATCATATCCAGCAATATCATTACCATTAATGAAAATCTTCTTGCCTGTCTTCTGATAGTACTTCTTTGCTCTCACACTTAGCAAAGAGAGTTGCCACTTCAGATCCATTGCTTCCAAATCATCTTCATGAATTTGCTCTAAGTCCTGATGTAGGACATTAGAACCATTAGGATTTTCAACCATGAAAGCATACACAGTATTATCACTGACACTTGCAGTGCAAACTTGTGGACTGGCAGTATTAACACTAGGGCTAGCAGCACTAACTTGTGAATAAGCAGTGTTAGCATCATTGGTACTGCTAGAGCTTGGTGCAGTCATGAAGGCCAAGTTTTGACTACTACTAGATGTACTAACAGTTTCCTTTACCTTTGGTTCAACAATTTTGAAATTATTATACAAATCATCTATGCTCATAGTCTCAACTTCAGGCTTAGTCATCCAAACAACTACATGAGTGTTCCACTCAGGTGGTAAGCTGCTTAAAAATTTTAAGTTTTAAGTCTTTGGGCAATTGAATCACACCCAATATAAAAGCCATACTGACTTCTTTATAAAAGCCTATTGAAAATAGAGTCAAGAGACTCTGCAGTTGTTGCACTCAAATTCTCATACTGTTGTTTTAAGAGAGTTTTTTGAGTTTTCTTGGTAGCTACATTACCTCCAAATCTTGTTAATGGTCAGCAAAACATAGATTTAGCATTCTGGCCCTCCCACATACACTTTTTACTGATTGAATGTTAGTTGATTTCATTTTGGAAGTGCCATGTGTAACATAACCCTAGGCTTTGACATCATTTTTTGTATTTGTCTTCTCTTCTGTAGTTGCAAGTGTGGACATCTTTGTAACTGTTATGCCATTCTCCTGAGATGTTTGAGGTACTGAGACCCATGAATCATCATTTTCTATCACCTCCCAGAGTGCATAGTCTTAGATCTAGAAGTACTGCTTAATCCTAATAACCTGCATCTTATACTCACCCAATTTGAGTAGGGGAAGCTTTGTAGTAGGACCACTATTTGTAGATTCAAGCTCCATGTCTTTTAGATCAAAGTTTCTCAAAGCAAAGCTCTGATACCACTTGTTGATCCCAAACTAGATCGATTCCTTAAGTTGTCTAAGGTTAAATTACCTTGGATAAATCCAAAACAACTTGTTGTAAAAACTTTGTATGTATATTAAAGTGTAGGCGGAATTTACACCTTAACACTCTAGAAGTAAAATCAATGAAACAGTAATCTTGAACAAACAAAGATATAACCAAACGCTCAAATATTATTAGATCAATAATACGAGTACTCTTAACTTAGTACTAGGGTTTACAACCTTGAAGCTTTTCTTAATTGACTTTGACAACTATGAAAAAAACTGGTAATGATGTGATTGTGTGTTTTTGTGATGTCTCAACTAATGCCCTAGAGCCTCTTTTTATAGGCTAAGGAGTCCTAGTCGGCTTATAATACATTCCTAAGATATCTTAATCTTTTCTAAACATAAACATAATCTTCTAAATAAATACATTATGTATTCTTGTACATAAATATCTCAATACTTATCTTCACACGTTTTTGTTCTTCCAAACAAACTTTATCTCTTTAAGTCATCTTTATCCTCTTGACAGTAGAAAGTCTCAACACAGTTGTAATCCTTTCACCAGCAAGCACTAAAAACATAAAGCAGGTAACATTAGTCTGCTGAGTATAATATAAATACTAAATTAGTAACTTGTACTAGCAGTTTTATACTTTTTATACTAGCAGCACTAACTATTAGCTTATATTTTATTCTTCAACACTAAAACAGTCTTAACTTTCAACTAACAGCAGTACTTATGCTTATCAGTACTGAAATTATACTAACAGTAGTAACTAGCTGTTGGTAACTTTATTACATCTGTACTAAACTATAGCATAATTTCCTTTAGTACCTGAACAGTTAGGTAACTCAAAGAATCCATAAAAGTTTTTAAGTTATTAATTTATTACAAGCTTACTTTTTTTTTTACGAACATCCTTCCATCTGATGAGGACTCTGCTACTCTAAATGTCTCGGAATTAGAGAACTAGCTTTATGCCCCCCCCCCCCCCCCCCCCCCTGTATGTTGGAGGTATACCCCCCCCCCCCCCGTTTGTTGTGTCCCCCCCCCAGTAGCGATGTATGGTTCCGTGGTGTAGTGCTGATGGTGTGGTAGGGGTGGTGGTCCTACCGCCCCCCCCCCCCCCCCCCCCCCCCCCCCCCCCCCCCCCCCCCCCCCCCCTAATTCTGTGAGTGTTCATTTGTTGTGCATGGAATCATTAGTTTGGGTGTATCCGGAATCAATTTGTGATGTTTCAGGGAATTATGGATATTATAGTGATTGAGGGTTTGTTGATGAAGAAGGATATTGATGAGACTAGACATGTGATGATTGGGCATGAGGTTGGACCATTGACACAAATGCAAGTTGATCATTTATAGCAGGAGTGATTCTTTTAATAATCAGTTGATCTTGTTCAGCATGCTTCTCATGTTGTTTTAAGTATGCATACAGCTGTTCGTGATTTGTCTCTTTTAGACCTTTGTTGAGTTTAACGGCTGTCACGAACCTATCCCATTTAGGTGACGTATTGTTTATAAACTTGGAGTTCAGTTGAATGTTAGGCATTGTCATTCTGATATTCCTCATGTCGTTGACCAGCTTGTGAAAGCGAACATAGTACTCATTGATGTTTTCACCTGGAAGCATCTTGAACCTTTCAAACTCATCGTACAACTGAGATTCTCTCGTCTTCTTTTTGTGAGCTCTGAACCTGCAAGAAGCATTTTGACGTCTTGTTTTTTTGTCCCAAATTGCTATTTGCTTAATGTTGTATTGATGAGCTGGTTAGATATCTTGTGGGTATCCTTTGAGCACAATATGGTGTGGTACGGACATCTGACATGTATCGTTCTTCTCCGTGTCACTAGATCCTCATAAGTATGAGGCCTTTCTGGTCCAAGAAGGACACCTCCCTCAGGGGTAGTTCCGAGTGTATCCCTTGTGGTTCCAAGCTCAAATGGTCCTTGATCAATCGACTGAAGAATTTGCAATCTATTTTCCTTTCCCCTATAATACAATCGGATTCGTTGTGACCATGATTCGTAATCAGTCCTATTAAGCATAGGAGGCGGGTATCGGAACTGGCCGCTTGAATATCATCTGAGTTACTAGACATGGTTGATTACTTGTATTATGATAAATTTAGATCGGTACAATGATTAGTGATTGTATGTTAAAAGTGATTTGTGATTTGGTTTGGTTTAATTAAGTTTGCGAAATGCAATACACAAGTCTCAGTCAGGAAATCTAGACAAGTCTCAGTACAGAATTTCAGACAAATCTCAATGTTGAGGATTAGACAAAACTCAGTGAGGTGTCCTAGACAAAACGCAGTCAATAAGTCTTAGATAAAACGCAATGAAGAAATTTTTTTACCAGAAATTCTTTCCACCAAAACGCAATAATGGTCTTCAACTTGGGACAAAACGCAGGGTACAAAACGTAGTGAGTAGGAGACAAAATGCAGTGAAATGTCTTAGGCAAAACGCAATAAACCCTTGAGACAAAACGCAATCAAGGTTATAATTAGGCAGAGTTTCTCTTAGTCAAAACGCAATGAGGGTCTTCAACTTGAGATAAAACGCAATACACAAAACGCAACCTGTAGGGTTAACCAAAACGCAATACACAAAACGCAACTGACAAAACGCAGAGACAAAACGCAACTAAGAAATCGCCCGTGAGACAAAACGCAGTCAAGAACAATACGAACTTTTTCACCTAAAAACACCAAAAAATCACCCTTTTGAACGTTTTTGCTTGGTTTCTTTTGCACAACTTGATCCTAGAAGGCTATTACAACATTAACAACACTAACTTTAACACCACAAACGTGAGAATCAAAGAGTGCCAAGAAAAAGACCATAAACCTTCAAAAACTAAACTTTTGATCTAAACTAACCAAGAAAACGCACACACAATCTATCTAATCATCCCATGGGCTCTGATACCAATTGTAGTATATTGGATATCATAACACAAGCCTAGGAATGATGGGTTAGCTGAATTTCTAGAGAGAGAAAGTGACTAGTCTAGTGAGAGAAAACACCTTTAAGTGTGTGTATTATGAAATGAACAACCAACCCTTCCCATGGCTGGAAAGGGTGAATAAATACAAGTGTTTTGTGCCCTAAGTGGGCTATGGAGTGGGCTAACATGTGGGTAAAGACCCGACCTCCAACTCACATAAGTCTACGATTATTTAAACGATTACTTCTAAGGCTACGGAGACATAACCTTATGCTAGACAATACAAGGGGTGACCGAGTCTTTTCTTTTACATGGATTTTCATAATCCTAACACTCTCAAAGAACATTATGACAATTTGACAAAAGATTTTAATAAGTCTCAATTAAAAGTAGGAGCTTATAAAGCATGTCAGAATTTGTAGAGGCTAGACTAGATGTGTATAAAAAGATATTAAGGTTGTGGTTGAAAGAATGACATAAAAGGTTTTAAAACTTGATATTAAATTGAGAGATAATGCACTAACAGAGCTTAGAAAGAAATTTTAAAAAGCTGAAAAAGAAAGAGATGATTTAAAACTTACCTTAGAAAAGTTTGAAAATTCATCTAAGAATCTAAGCAAACTATTAGATAGTCAAGTATGTGATAAGTTCAAGACTGGTGTGAGGTTTGATAGTCAAGTGGTTGATAGTCAAGTTGTTTGATATCTAGGAGAATGCATAGGTTTACCAAAACAAGTAAAGGGTATTATGCTGTTCCCCCTCCCTATACTGGGAATTTCGTGCCCCCTAAATCTGATTTGGTACTTGCTAATGAGGATGAATATGTTTTTAGTGAGTTAGTAACTAGTATACCCGATGTTGCAACAAGTGAAGCTAAGACTAGTGAGTCAAAACCTAAGTCTGTTGGTGAACCACTTATTGAAGACTGGATATCTGACAGTGAGGTTGAGAATGAGAGTGAGTCTAAATCTAAACAAATAAAATCTAGTTTTTCTAAAGTAAAATTTGCTAAATCTAATGAGCATGTAAAAACACCTAAGGAATCTGTTAAGAAGGTAGAGAATAATAAGCAGGCTAAATACCCTAGGAAAAATAGTCAAAGTCCTAGAGGTAACCAGAGAAACTGGAATAATTTGATGACTCATAAATTAAGAAGTAATTTTAAGTTTAAAAATAAGGCTTGTTATGTATGTGGCAGTTTCAACCATTTTAACAAAGATTGTGACTTCTATGAAAAAAAAATGGTGGAAAAACCTATATGGAACAATGCTAGAAGGGTGAATCATCAAAATTCTCAAAGAATGACTCACCCTCATCCAAAACGAATTTTTTTTCCAAGAGCAGTCTTAATGAAATCTGGCCTTAAAACACTTAATACTGCTAGGCAAAACTCTTCAAGAGCAGCAGTATCAGTTAATACTGCCAGACCAATTAATACTGCTTACCAAAACCAACAGTGAATTGTGTAAGGACATCATCAAATGTTTTTAATATAGCACATTCACATGTTAGAAGGCCATTTAACATGTTTACATCAAATAAGAATAGTAATTTCAATGAAAAAGTTAATACTATAAAGGGAAATGTTACTACTGTTGGGCGAAAAGTAGTAGTAAGTGATGAGGCTAATGCTGTTAAGGCCTCAACATGTTGGGTTTGGAGACCAAAGCAAAAAGGTTTAGACCATGTCTCCAGATACAATGGTGCATCAATGAACTTTAAAAGATTTAACTATGTTGATGCATAAGGCAGATCCAAGTATCTAATTGCTTGGGTCCCTAAGAGAGCCTAATTCTCTTACTTTTTGTGTAGGGTAATCCACAGCTAGAATTGCAAGAAAAAGGAGTAATTGACAGTGGCTATGCTTTATAGGAACTGGACTGGAAACAAGTCCTTCTTCGCAGATTATGAAAGAAATTGATGGTGTGATTTCGTTGCTTTGAAGGAGATCCCAATAGGAGGTAAAATCACTAGTAAAGGTAAAATCAGTACAGGTAAATTGGATTTTAAAGATGTGCACTTTGTTAAAGAGCTTAAGTTTAACCTTTTCAGTGTCTCACAAATGTATGACAAGAAAAACAGTGTTCTTTTTACTGACACTTTGTTTTGTCTCCTGACTTTAAGCTACTTGATGAAAATCATGTCTTGCTTAGAGTTCCTAGAAAAGATAACATGTACAGTGTCAATTTAAAGAATATTGTTCCTTCAGGAGGTTATAACTTGTCTCTTGCAAAGGCTTCTTTACAATTAGATGAATCTAATCTTTGGCATAGGAGGCTTGGGCATATAAATTTCAAAACTATGAACAAACTAGTGAGGGGAAACCTTGTAAGAGGTTTACCTTCAAAGATTTTTGAAAATAATCATACATGTGTTGCTTGTCAGAAAGGAAAGCAACATAAAGCCTCTTGTAAGACCAAGACTGTAAGCTCAATCAGCCAACCTTTACAAATGTTGCATATGGATTTGTTTGGCCCAACATTTGTAAAGAGTCTAATGAAAAAGATGTACTGCCTAGTTGTCACAGATGACTATAGTAGGTTTAGTTGGGTTTTCTTCTTAGCCACTAAGGATGAAACTAGTGAAATCCTTAAAACATTTATAACTGGCATAGAAAATCTAATAGACCTTAAGGTGAAAGTGATTAGATGTGACAATGGGACTGAATTCAAGAATAAGGTCATGAATCAGTTCTGTGAAATGAAGGGTATTAAGAGGGAATTTAGTGTTGCTAGGACTCCACAACAAAATGGAGTAGCGAGGGAAAAAGGAGAAAAGGAAAACAAAAAAACCCCACTAATAGAGGCTTGTTAGGGACTATGCTAGATGCTGGATTCAAAAATTGCCAACAACTTTTTGGGCACTCTTTTAAAGCAGTTAATTACTGCTTGTTATGTTTCAAATAGGGCTGTTAGTTATCAAGCCTTACAACAAGACCCCTTATTGAAACTTTTTTTAGTAGATAACCCTTGCCTTATGCTCATGAGACCATTTGGGTTGTCCGGTTAATATTCTTAATTACATTAGATCACCTAGGTAAGTTTGATGGAAAGGCTGATGAATGGTTCTTTGTAAGATACTCTACCAATAGCAAAGCATTCAGGGTATTCAATAGTAGAACTAGGATAGTAGAAGAGAACATGCATGTTAAATTTTGTGAAGAAACATCTAATATTGCAAGAAATGGACCTAATTGACTTTTTGATATGGATGCTCTAACAAAATCTATGAATTATAAGCCAGTTGTTGCAGGGAATCAAACTAATGGTAATGCAGGTACCAAAGAAAACATTGATGCAGCCAGTTACTGCAGGGAATCAAACTAATAAGAATGCAGGTATCAAGGATAATGTTGATGCAGTACCTACTCAACAATATATTCTGCTACCTTTACTTTATGACAGTCCAAAGAGCTTAGAGGATGCAGTTGCTGATGATGCTGGTAAAAAGACTAATGAAAAACCAGCAAATAAGGGTGAAAGAAATGGTCAACAGAAGGAAGGAGGAGCTTTAAATAAAGAAGATGACCAAAATGTGCAAGATTTCATAGTTGCATTAGATAATTTACTTGTTCAACAGAAGGAAGGTTATGCTAACAGCACTAACAGAGATCGTATTGTTAGTCCATCTGTTAGTGCTGTTGGGCAAAGTTTTACTAATGCTGATGATCTTCCTACTGATCCTCGTATGCTTGATTTGGAGGATACTGCTAATCTTCTAAATACTGGTATCTTTAGTGGTGCATATGATGATGATGATGTGGGTGCAGAGGCTGACCTTAACAACTTGGAAACTACCATGAATGTCAGTCATATTCCCACAACCAGAATTCATAAGGATCATCCTAAAGACCAGATCATAGGAGACATAAATTCAGCTACTCAAACAAGGAGGATGACCAAGATTTCTGAAGAACATGCTATGGTCAGTTACATCAAAAAGCAGAGGAGAACAAATCACAAAGATTATCAAAACTGCTTAGTTACCTGTTTTCTCTCACAAATAGAACCCAAGAAAGTGACACAAGCTTTGACAGATCCAAGCTGGATAGAGGCAATGCAAGATGAGTTGCTACAGTTTAGTTTGCAGAAGGTTTGGAGATTGGTTGATTTACCCAAAGGCAAGCATGCCATTGGAACAAAATGGGTTTATAGAAACAAGAAAGATGAGAGAAGGATAGTAGTTAGAAATAAGGCAAGACTGGTTGCACAAGGTTACACCCAAGAAGAAGGAATTGATTATGATTAGGTTTTTGCTCATGTTGCTAGGATAGAAGTAATCGGGTTATTTTTTGCCAATGCATCATTATGGGGTTTATTATGTACTAGATGGATGTGAAGAGTGCCTTTTTATATGGTACTATTGAATAGGAGGTGTATGTGTGCCAACCTCCTGGCTTTGAAAATCCATAATTTCCTGATAAATTTTATAAGGTAGAAAAAGCTTTATATGGTCTACATCAAGCTCCTAGAGCCTGGTATGAGACTTTGTCTGCCTACTTATTAGAAAATGGATTTAGAAGAGGGCTTATAGATAAGACTTTGTTTATTAAGAAGAGCAAAGGTGATATCTTGTTAGTGCAGATGTATGTAGATGACATCATCTTTGGGTCTACTCAGAAGTCTTTATGTATAGAGTTTGAAGGTTTGATGCACAAGAAGTTTCAAATGAGTTCTATGGGGGAGCTCACTTTCTTCTTAGGGTTGCAGGTCATGCAGAGAGATGATGGTATCTTTATCAGCCAAGACAAGTATGTGTCTGATATATTAAAGAAATTTGATTTCTCCTCAGTTAAGACAGCAAGCACTCCAATAGAGACTAATAAGGCATTGCTCAAGGAGGAAGAAGCTGATGATGTAGATGTTCATTTATACAAATCAATGATTGGATCATTGATGTACTTGACAGCTTCTAGGCCTGACATAATGTTTGTTGTTTGTGCTTGTGCAAGGTTTCAAGTTACACCAAAGACTTCACATCTTCATGCAGTGAAGAGGATCTTTAGATACTTAAAAGGTCAGCCTAAATTGGGCCTTTGGTATCCTAAAGATTCACCATTTGACTTGGAAGCTTTTTCTGATAGTGATTATGCTGGAGCTAGCCTTGACAAGAAATCCACAACAGGAGGTTGTCAATTTCTTGGCAAAAGGTTGATTTCATGGCAATGTAAAAAGCAAACTATAGTTGCCAACTCTACCACTGAAGCGCTGCTGCTAATTGTTATGGACAGGTGTTATAGATCCAAAATCAAATGCTTGATTATGGGTTTAATTTCATGAACACCAAGATTTACATTGATAATGAAGCACCATTGTATTGTAAAGAATCCAGTGTTTCACTCTAAAACTAAGCACATAGAGATAAGGCACCATTTTATCAGAGATTCTTATGAGAAGAAGTTGATTTAAGTGATCAAGATTCACACAGACCAAAATGTTGTAGATCTTCTCACAAAGGCTTTTGATGTTAGCAGATTTAACTTTTTGGTTGCTAGCATTGGATTACTTAATCTCTGAAGATGTGTTTGTTAGAGTTATGATTGATGAGGTTTGAAGATGATATTAGTGATGAATTTGGAGTTAAAACTGATAGTTGTAAAGTTAATGCTGCTAGGCAGGATTTGGTGCTGCTAGGCAAAAGTTAGTACTGCTAGGCAAAAGTTAGTGCTGCTGAGCCAAAGTTAGTACTGCTGGGTTACCGTTGAAGTTCGTTAGAGTTACAACTGTTGAGGGAATTTTGGGTCTATAAAAGGATAACTTCGCTTATAGGTTTCCTTTTTACCTATTTAAGCGCATACGATCACCCAATATTCATTAATACTCTTTCGATTTCAAACCCAAATTCAATTTATCACCGACTCCAACAATTAATCCTCAATTAATCATCTATGGCGGATTTGAAGTTTGTTGATCAACACAATATGGTTGCTTGTTTGGAAAGAACAGAGGAGAATGCTGAGTTTCATCAGATAGTGGACTTTCTTACTACTAGCTCTATTCATTATGCCCTAACTGTAAGTCCTACTATCTATGCTTCCTATATTGAACAGTTTTGGAATACTGCAAATTCTCAAACAGTCAATGATGTGAAGCAAATTCATGCCACAGTTGATGGCAAGACAGTAGTAATATCAGAATCATCAGTGAGGAGTGATCTTCACTTTAATGATGAGGATGGTATTACTTGTCTAACAAATACTGCTATTTTTGAAAACCTTGCATTGATGGGGTATGAGAGTGATTCTGACAAACTTACTTTTCAAAAAGCTCTCTTCTCTCCTCAATGGAAGTACCTCATACATACCATCTTACACTGCCTAAGTTCAAAATCTACTTCTTGGAATGAATTTTCCACTAATATAGCATCTGCAGTCATCTGTTTAGCTACTGGTCAAAAGTTTAACTTTTCTAAACTAATTTTTGATGGTATGTTGAGGAACTTGGATACCAATACAAAGAAATTTTCAATGTATCCAAGGTTTTTACAACTCTTTTTGAATAATCAGATTTCTCTTACAGAACCTTTTAATGATACTTATGAAACACCTAAACCTACTATAAATGTTTTCACTAATATGAAAAGAAAAGGAAAAGATTTTTCAGGGAGAGTTACTCCATTGTTTGCATCAATGTTAGCACCACCAGTAGTTGGGGGTGAAGGTTCAGGACAACCCTCGGAACCCTAATCACCATCTTCAACTACTCAACCCATAATTGAAGAACAAATCCCTGTTACTGAATTATCATCACCCCAAAATACTCAATCACCTAGGCAAGCCTTACAAAAGGACACTCAGTTACCTTAGACTAGTATGCCTATACCAAATGTAGCAGATGAGGCTATCTTTAAGGAGAAGGATGACAGAGTGGTGAGGGCTACCACTACTGCTGCTAGCTTAGATGCAGTACAAGCCAATGGTAACATAACTAAAACCCAATCCACGGCAATGTCTAATGATCCTCTTTCTTAGGAAATTGGTTCAGGTGACAGACCCCGGTGCCAAGAAGCCATGAGGGGTGCCATTGCTCAGACTAGGTCTGAGAGGGCATATAAACATTCCTATGATTCACCTCTCCCGGGAGTTAACACACCCAAAAGTAATGAGGAAATGAATGAACAACAAGATTTGATGGAATTTGTACCACCAACACCCCATAATTAACCTCTCTTAGGAGGTCACACACCTAGAAGTGATGAGGGTAGACCTAACATAAATGAATTGATGGCCATTTGTACAAATTTGTTAAACAGGGTTCTTGCCTTGGAACAATCAAAGACTACTTAAGACTTGGTGATCAATAAGCTGCAAAAGAAAGTTAAAAGATTGGAAAAGGCACTAAAGGCAAGAACTCTAAGGATGACGCTCTTTAAGATTGGTACCTCCAGGAGAAAAGGTTTGGATAAGGAGAATGTATCCAAATAGGGGAGGAAAAGTGACAAGACAAAGCCAATGTTTAAAGACAATGAATTTGATGTGCTTGATGATGCAATGGAGAATGTTGAAGGTGGTAGTACTGCTGAACAAATTACTACTGCTGGGGATACACTTAATACTGCAAGTATTAATGTTAGTACTACTGGACCTTCAAATGGTAGTGCTGCTGGTCCTTCTACAAGTACTACTGGGGATATTTTTTGAAGATAAGATGACAACTATTGCTGATACACTTATGTCCATTAGGAGTGCAAGACCAAGGACAAACTCAATAGTGATTCATAATGTTAAAGAAGAACCAAAGAGAGCAACACCAATACCAACAGTATAAAGCCAAGACAAAGGTAAAGGCAAGATGGTGGAGCCTGAACCTACTCCAAAGAACCCTAAAAAAGCTCAGATTCAGATGGATGAAGAGCCAGCTCAAAGGTTGTTTGAATAAGAACAAGCATAGTTTGAGAGAGAGCAAAGGATTATTAGGGAAAGAGCTATAGAACAAGAGGCCAAGGATGCTGCATTGATTGAACAAATGGAAGATGTTCAAGCAAGGATGGATGCTGATGAGTTACTAGCTGCAAGACTCCAAGAATAAGAAAGAGAACAATTTTCTGTTGATGAATAGGATAGATTCTTGGTGGAAACCATTGTAGCAAGGAAGAAGTTCTTTACAGCCCAGAGTGCAACAGAGATTAGAAACAGACCACCAACCAGAACTTAACTCAGAAACTAGATGATTACTTATCTGAAACACATGGGCAAGTACACTCACAATCAGCTAAAGAGTAAGAGTTTTTAGGAAATTCAGAAGTTATACAAGAAGGAACAACAATGGATTAATGATTTTGTTCCTATGAGTGATGATAGTGGAAAGAAAGATGATAGTAGTAGCAAGCAAGCAGAAAGTAGTAAGAAGAGACCAAGAGCAGAACATGATGAAGAGAGTGTCAAGAAACATAAACTACAAGATGATGCTGAAAAGGAGGAGCTTAGAGCTTGTTTGTATATAGTTTAAGGGGATGACATTGCTATTGATGTTGAATCCTTGGATACTAAATATCCAATAGTTGATTCAAAGACACACATTTTGACTAAAAACATGATGTATTATCAAATCATCAGAGCAGATGGAAGTTCTAAGAATTACAAAATATTTAGTGAAATGCTTGATGACTTTGACAGACAAGATGTGATGGATCTACACAGACTAGTAAAAGAAAGGTATGATACAATAAGTCCAGAAGGATATGACTTGTTGCTTTGGGGAGATCTGAAGACATTATTTGAGCCTTGTAAAGAAGATGAAGTCTGGAGGAATCAATAAGGCTACAACTTGATAAGCTGGAGATTATTTGACTCATGTGGAGTTCATGTATTGTTGATGGATAATGGAATTGCTATTCACATAATGATAGAAAAGAAATATCCTCTTACTCAAGAAATGCTTTCAAGGATGTTAAATAGAAGACTAGAAGTTGATCATGAAAGTGAAATGGCATTTGAGCTCTCGGATTTACAAGATCATAACTTAAGAAGTAGAAGAGTGTTTGGATACATCCTCCTAGTGATCAAGATGTTGATAATGAAGAAACTTGATGATTAACAAGATGAATATCAAGTTTAGGGGAGGATTGTTGGAAATTAGAGCCTTCTACAACTTAATGTTGCTGGTTCAAGTTTGTGATGCTGCTGAAGATTAGAGAAAACTGTCTAAGTCATTAGTGCTGCTAGTGTAATAGTTAGCGCTGCTAGTACAAAGTTAGTACTGTCGGTTTATTAGTACTGTTAGTTATAATAGTCAGTATTGTTAGTTGAAAATAGTTCGTACTACTTATGTGATATGCATGAGATATATTAGAAATAGATACGCATGATTATGTAACGCGTTTTGTAAGCCCATTAGGGTTTCCTTGGTGTATAAAAGGAACCCTACGGCATAGATCTAGATATTAAGTTTTATATAGTTTTCATAGCAAATATAGTTAGTATTCATAGTTTCAAGGTTATTCTGTAACTTTGATTGTATTTAATATATTGAAAGTTTAGCAAGATCTTGTTTTACTATTTCATTGATCTTCTTAGTATTGCAAACTAGATTCCACATAGTTTATGATATTCTCAATCTTAGTTTCTAATATAGTTGTCTTGGATCTATCCAATACAACTAAGCTTTAACAAGCTAAGTAAGATCTGTCAAGAAGGGATCAACATAATTATTTTAGACATTTAAGCGCTCACTTTTAATTTTCAACGTTTAGTTAAATCGCGTAAACTAAAAATTAACAATCAACGTAAACCACCATCAAACAAATAAAAGTTTACGTCAAGCAAGTGTTATATAATTATTACGAGGATAATTTATAACTTTTCATATTTTATTTTTATTGGTTACGTAAAACGTTTATGTTTCGTAATAAAATACATTTAAGCATACACAGAAGCACCAATACCTATCTATACTTCAACAAATACCCACTATTATACCCAATACCCAATATTAAATCATTTTACACTTCTATAAACCCATGGCCAGTTTTACAAGTTATAAACACAACAAACAAATCCTAATACTCCACTAAAGTCTCATCATCTAGTTAATAACCAACACAAGTACACCTTAAACTCCATTTCTCCATAAGTTGGCAAATCACTCTTGTCCTCCCCTCTCTTTAGTCGTGCCCTCCTTCTAGGGAGGAGGAGAGCACCTTACACCCATGTACTCATACCACTAAACTTCCATGGTTTTGTAAAATGGTTTTCTTACAAGTCTTGGGCTATAAATAGGAAGCATAAAGTTAAAACTTCACACACATCTCATTTGTAAGTAAAAACTTCAAACATTTTTCTCTCTTTCACTCACATAAGCCACTAATCAAATAAGCTCTCCAAAACAATTCATACTTTTGATTTTTCAAAGATTACAAGCATACTAGTGTTATCAAGGGTAATATCTAAGGTATATCAAGGTGGTTTGGAAGCTTAGGTATTGATTTAGCAAGGGTTGATTCAAGAAAGAAATTAAGGTTTTCTTAATTAGGGTTTTGAATTAGGGTATGCATTTTGGGGTTTGATTGTTTGTTCATCATCTTCATACACTCTCCTAAGGTCTACATAAACCCTAATCTTTTAAATTTATTCATTTTTATATTTTATATAAATGTTATATTTTTAATCACCACCTAGGATTTATTTTATAAGTTTATAAAATAAACAACTATGTACCTTATTCGAATATATGATTATCTATGATGAAATGATGTTTAAAATGCAAGAACATACTTTATATAAGTGTTAGTTAATTTATAGATTTAGTTTATAAATTAATTGTTGGAAGTTTAATTATAAAGTTTATACATAAATAATTATGAGGACGTTGTATTGGGACAAGAATGATGGATATAAACTTGAGGACCCAAAATATGTAGTACATGTGGTATTAATTAATTTAGATAACTTGTACAAATTTAATCAAGTAATAATTTATAAAACTAGTTTATAAACTCTACATATACATACAAACTGTTTAAATCATTCTGAGTAGATTCGAATTTTTATAAAATATAAACCCTAATGATTGAATAGTACATTTCATGAGGATTCCAAGTATATAAGGAACTCAAAAAACGAAACTATAACGAAGAAGTTATGAATTTTACGAGATTACGATAATTAAATATATAAAAGTGTTTTTATAAAAATAATTTTATAAAAAATGGCACTATTTTGAATCTGATAAAAATATATAATTTTTTTATTATGATAGATCATCTCTATACGAAACCGTGCATATAAAGAACTCTAAAACGGAATTAAAACAAAGGAGTTATGAGTTTTGCAAGATTTAAAGTTATAAAAATAATTTTATAAAAACATTTTCAAGAGTTGCAATAAGTCAATAATCATTAATAGAATATAAAACACATTCTATGTTAACTAGATTCTGAAAGATGCTCATTTCCAGTAATCAAAGAATCTGTTGTTGTTGCTACTGCTGCTGCTGTAGCATTTTTGTTACGTAGTAATCTAACATTTTATAATATAGTGACATATATACCGGCGGGCTTTAACGTGATTATAGAAATGGTACCCATGCCACCATCACCTTCCACAACATCAACTGCATCAACAACTTTCCCCACAATGAGGTTTGCAACTCAAGTCCAAGCTTCGCTCGCAGGCACTTTCATTTCTGTTTCTTCGGATAAACGTTCCAAACATTTTCTATTGTTAGGTGTAATGAATTATAGACTGGAGGTTAATTTTATAAAGGATTATTTATATTTTATATTTGTTTTTGGAAAGATTCCTAATTGTTTTTATGTTCATTATTCATACCACTTGAAACATAAACAATAGCAACTGACTGTTATTTTATTCGTCATAATAACCACGCACGGGACTAGATAGTAAACGCTTCTTGTGCGTGTTAGTTATATTTAGGAAGATGCTCATTTGCAACACTCATAAGGCGAATGAGAGGCTTGTTTAGTAGTTGCTGAGCGATAACACATGCTTTGTTAGATTTAATTAGTGTTGTTTTTTCTGTTATCAATGATTAAGTAAAGATCCACAACTTTGGATTAATCTTTAACCTTATTCTCATTATCTACCTTTGCATACTTCTCCTTGCGAATTGATCATACACCTTAATCCGCACATGTAACATCATATTACCTATGATCACTCTACTTATTTACGCAAGATGACCATTCTAGGTATAGGTTAACAAGTGTTTTCTAGGTTATAACTAAACGGGATAATTCACATAATGAAAGTACTGGTACATGCATACTTCAAAAAAAGTTTAATCTTTCAATTATTTGGAATTTGTGATCAGCTTGATAAGCATAGCATCTAGTTACTGATAATTGTCTTCAAATGGTATTTCTTTGGATTATATACTACTACAGATCCCGTGGAGGCGGAGCTAGAAAGTTTGGCTCGAGGGGGCACTCTTTGATTTTTTTTTAAGTACACTACAAAATGGTTTTTTTAGGGGATTTTTGAAATTTTACACTGCAATTTTTTTCGCTAGGGGGCACCCGCCCCTTGTGCCCCCCCCGTCTCCGCACATGGGTACCCGTGCGTTGCGCGGGCGAGAGGGGGGGGGGGGGGTGGGGGTGGAATTACCAAAAAATGGGGATATTTTTGAAATTTTACACTACAATTTTTTCGCTAGGAGGCACCTGCCCCTTGTGCCCCCCCTCTTCGTCTCCGCCCATGGGTACCCGTGCGTTGTGCGTGCGGGTACCTTATGACGATTAACCGGAGAAATAAAAAGAATCTGATATCGGTGAGGCCCGGTTCACCCGCTTTTATCGATCTTGTTAGCATATAAATTGTATAAAGCTTTGTGTGTTTTATTAGTTTGTACAATGTGCATAATAAAATGTACTTTTCATTTAGGGGTGTTTAAAAATAACATTAATTAGTGTGTTTAATTGGTTTATACTTCGGATTATATATTGTAATTTTGAGTAATGTGGTGTTTTAATTGGTTGTATATTATGTTTATTTAGTTGTATGTGTTTAATTGAATTGTACCATATGCTTTTAATTTTGTATGTTTGAAATTGAAAGTTTAAAACATTTAATGGAAGAAAATATCTTCCTCCAATATAGAATTATATATGTGGTGCATAGAGTTGAAAATTTTAACTAATTTCATATGGGATGCTTTGACACAGGACACATTTAAATTTTTGATTGACACACTCACAGTACAAACAGTTAAACATACTGTAAAACATTATACAAGTATGTAATGCACATAAGAGAGTATTCTAATAAAAAAAATGAGTGTGCAAATCAATTCCCTTTAATATAGGTTGTACCAATATATAATGAGCGGGTGCCCCTATTAGTACCCCCTGGCCCACTGCATAGTGCCAAAAAGTACAAAAGATTCCTTTTGTACCCCCTTTTTACAGTGCAACGCAGTTTTTTATCAGTTTCTGTTCCGTAATTTTTGACAGTTTCATACTTTTGACCTGTTAAACTTTATATTTTTCGTTCCGTTTTTTCCGTGTCACAGTTTTATAACATATACAAAATTATAAAAATACAAAAAAAATAAAATACGAAAAAAAAACCGGAAAAAACCGGGGGGTACAAATGGTGTTTTCAGGGGTACATATATCATAACCCCTCGAGTATATATGAATATTGGATTTTATCAACATTCTTAAAAAGAAAATCCAATTCTTCACATAATAAAATATTCTTGCCAATTTTGAAGTGAGAAGACTAGGCTTTTGAAACATGGACTTCAGATATTAATTAAAGATATGAATATTGGTTTAACTCCGATCTTAATTATTTTTGTGTGTGTTATATAATACTTGAGTTTTAAGTGTATTTTTATTGGTATATTTTTTTTCAAGTATTATATAAGAAAAAATATATATTTAAGGTCAAAGTTTAAACTGTTTGACTCAGAAAAATCAAACTAGACACTTAATTTGAGACGAAAATAGTATATTATAGTATGAAAAATAATTCTTTTGCCTAATTAGCAAGCCTACTTGTATGCCTAATGATTTGATTGGTTGATTTGAAAAAGTGATTAGTGAGACTTTAGAGAGAGAAAATGCATAATACTATTATACATGTGATTTATGCATTAACCATATATTTAGACATAGATTATAATATATTATGGTATTTTAAGTGGGAAGAATATGTGAGACGTTTTTTTCGTTTGATCAATTCTAACTTCTAGAATGGCATGCGCAATACAAGATGCCAATATTTCTGAATCCAGCATCATGCACAATCTAATCCATGACCCTACTATAGAATATGATTCCCAAAAAATTTATATACTTCTAAAATGATTTAAACATGTATGTATGTGTCTCAATAATGTTGTAACATTTTTGTTTGATTATTATATGCACAAACTAGAAGAGATTGCTATGTTTCAAATACATTATATTGATACACTAAGAGCGTCAAAGTTCAGGATTGTCTCGTTTTTTTAACGACAATTAACTATCTCATATTTGTATACATCTTAAATTTATCTAACATGTCTTAAGCAGAATCGAAGCATGTACCCATTTAGTTGAAAAACTTATCACATAAACCATCAGGGATGTAACCATGACCAAATATGGCCGGGTGCACAAAATTTTTGAACCGTAACATCAGAAACACATGTTGACGGATCGGGTGCATTTTTTTTGAACGACAACTTTATTAAAAGAAAACTAGCAAGGAGCTAGAATTACAAAGAAATTAAAAAAGGGTGTTGAAGGTTCCCAGAAACCCCGCGAAAACACCCCTGGTTCCGTCCTGGAGTACCCATCTGAGACATAATCCATTTCGGTTCATTATTTCAAAGTTTCGAAGCTTATGTTATTGATCCAGCCTTCACAGCTTCCAGGTTAGATGTTTACAAAGGATATGCCGAATAACTAGAGAATATGATAATAGTAAGATCAGTTGATTTTATATATTTGGCAGTTTGATACATCACAACATAATCAGAATCAACACATCATTTCTTTCCCCTCTATCACAGATTGTATGAACCATGTTCACATAACATAAAAAGAGTGCACTACATCCAAAAAAGAACATGGAAATCAAAATCATTTTGAATATTTTCATACTATCATCTTATCCCCCCTTTCCACTTGTGATCACTCAATAGAAGAATAGGGGGATTCAAAGCTAGTTCTAGATAGGCCATGTTTGTATTAAGTTGTGAAGCAAAGTAGATCCTCATGCCCCACCGCCACCCCTATCATATTACTATTTCACCAACAACTATAAATGGAGTGCAATCAAAATTATGTATAAATCATCCATTTTAAACAAAAAAACAATATCCAAAAAACTAACATTTTGATTAAAATGGTTAAAAACCTCTTAGAGATCAACTTAAAATGAAAATATTGAAAAGGGTCTCATAGAACCAAAGTGAAATGGAATTTAGAGCCAATCCTGATTGAAAAAACAAAAGTTCTTGTGACAAGAAAATGAATACAGTCCATGATCCAACCTAAGAGGAAACTATCTGTTTGGACCACATCCCCTCCCAACACTTCCCCGCGCTACAAACTCTCTTCAACCAGACATTATTATGGACTATATATCCACTATATCTAATCACTACAATTACTCCCACAGCCAATAATGATTTAATTAAACAAATCTATCTCTGCTCTCATCTATATATCTCATAACAAGAAATGAATACGTCCATGATCAACCTAAGAGGAAACTATCTTGTTTGGTATTGGTTTCATTATTATGGACTAAAATGATTTAATTATAGTGCACATATGGTAGAAACTTGTTATCTTTTAAATAATACGGAGTAAAAGATTTACATAATTTCAAAGTTTTTTTTGACAAAACAATTTTATAATTTTTTTTAGATCAATCAGGTCGCTTGATACTAACACATGGGTAAAACGTCCGATCTAATGAGTTAAAAAAAGAAGTCAAATTTGAACCTATTTGGTCAAAATTGAAAAATTTTAGTGGGGATTTGTATGAAAAAAACACATGGATGCTTATTCATATGTGTCAGGATGGGTTACTTTTATTATCATATCCGGATGAAGTTTTTTCGTTATCAGTTAATTCTTTGATTGACGATCTTTGATCTTATATTGCTGACTCATCTCTAAGATCCACCTATTCTTCATTCAGGTTCGAATTAGATACATTTTTTGTGAAGAAATCAGTAAATCACAAGAGCATCTTAATTATTTAGGTTAATTATATTTTTATTAGATCAAAGAGAATCGGCTCAGTTGATATTGACTTTAAAGCCCCACTAAGTGGTTGAACCGGTTGAACCGGTTGGATCGTGAACCGGTCGAGTGACCGGAAGCCGGTTTGGGCCGAAAAACCCGATTAAACCGTGATCCGATGACTCGACCGAGTAAATTAAAAAACTGGTTTTTAAAACATCGCAAAAGACACCAATTCACACTTTTTTTTTAACATTTCTATTGGTGTTATTGAAAATTGAGTAACTTATGCTGCATGTATTGTCCCTAGCCTATGCTAAATAGACGTTTTGGATAGCACATGCACTTTGGTTCCAAAAACCGATTCACGTGCACATCTCGTGATTACAAATGATCCAAAAAGTAGAGATGAAAATTATCGACATTACATGATAAATGACACGAAGTTAAACAGGTTTGGGTTGACGATAAATGAATTTGAGTAAAAAACAAGTCAACCCTATAGCCCGTTTAATAAATGAGTCATGTTTGAGTTGAGTAAGTGTTAAACAGGTTAACACGCGAACCAGTTTATGTATATATAAGCCTTAAAAAATACTCGTAAAATATATATCTTGAATT
>BQNB010042021.1:0-19251 GCA_026074375.1 Tanacetum coccineum | reverse complement strand
GTCAGGACACTAGACGTAGTACATCGAGAAGCGCTCAGTTCTTAGGTGATAAACTTGTTAGCTGGTCGTCCAAAAAGCAAAAAAAGCACTGCCATATCGAGTACAAAGGTTGAATATATTGCCTTGTCTGGATGTTGCTCACAAATCCTATGGATGCGTTTACAACTAACAAACTATGGTTTTAAATTCAATAAGATTCCTCTGTACTGCGACAACAAGAGTGTGATTGCTCTATGCTGCAACAATGTTCAACATTCAAGAGCTAAGCACATCAATATTCGCTACCATTTCATAAAGGAGCAAGTGGAGAATGGAATCGTGGAGCTATACTTTGTCCGGACTGAATACCAACTGGCTGACATCTTTACTAAACCGTTGCCTCGAGAGAGATTTAACTTCTTGATCGATAAGCTTGGTATGAAAAGCATGTCTCCAGAAACATTGAAACGTCTGACAGAGGAAACGGACAAGTGATGGTGGTAACTCATATCCTGTATATATGTACATATGAAAACATAAAAAATCCAAAAAGATTTTCCTTTTATAAAATTTTACAAAAACAAAAGAAACAATTAAAAAATCAGAAAATTATAATTTTTTTTATCTCTGGCATGTCTTCTGAAAATCGATAACATTTACGGCCTTAGAAATGTCATTCAATAATGATACGAAGCTGTAAATGAAGTTCGAGCAGAAGTTTCAAAAAGCTTTCAAAACATGCCAAAATGGCTTGCTATTATTTCAGAAAGCAACCCGGTCATCATCTTAAAGGCAAGTATTTCAAAAAGGAAACTTGTCTTCTCAACGGAAATTTATTCTCGCGCATGGTCTACTTAATGACCATGCAAAGGCTTGTGATTACTTTGCCTCACAACCCGTGCTTCTTATATTTCATAAGTGTAGGTGTTAGTGCGCTTATGTGTCCAAATAAGAGAAATCTTATTTTCTTGGGTGTTGATTTTCAAAATAAATAATAATCATCTTTCAGATTCAACAGATCATCATTTTCTAAGACAATTTTGAACCATCAAATAGCGACTACAACTCTTTCAATAGAAAAATGGTCATTATTTGAGGGGGAGAAACTGTCAAAATCATCTTCTTCATAATTAATAAGGTGTCAATCGGAAAAGGTTTTAATGGTGTCGGGTGAATAATTAAAGGGAGTTGATAAATGTCAGCTCAATCGGGCTTTATTTGATATATGTTTAATCTTATAGGGGTATTAATGCAAACTGTGTGAATTTTTCTTGTTTACTAAACCTTAGGGACTAGTTTTGCCTTTTGCTAGACTTGTGTTTGCCTTAAGATAAGTTTTTAAAGAAAATTTGAAGTGCTATTAAACCTCAAGGGGCATTTATGCCAAATCTCAAAAGATTCAAACATAAACACCCCCTTGCCCCGTCCTTGTTAAACACACGAACACAAACACACTCATAAACCTTTTTCCTCCAATTTTAACTTACAAGACCTTCAAGAAATTGGTCCCATTCTCGTTATTAAGCTAAAAGGTACACTTATCAATGCTAAAACTTCCATATCTGACCTTAACTTAGAATTTTGCTCGAAAAACCCTAAATTCAACCTAATTTTTGTCACCATCAAAAAGTTGATAAAAAGATAAATTGATTGAGGGGTTTTGGTCTAAATAGGGTCTAGTTGTTGTGCCCAAAACAGTTTTAAATGTGGTTAACTTCTTTATGGGTTTTGATTGATTCTTGATGTCAAAAATGATTAAAAATGGGCAAGAACTTGAAAATATTCATGGGTTTGGGTTTAGAATTGTTATAATGACTGTTTGAGTGCATTTGAGTGTTTACTTGACATGCTTGTGAGAAATCTTGAATCTTTTGGGTTTCTTGTGTTCATTCGGGTCGAACATGTCAAGAATCAAGATTTATGTGGTTAATTCATATTAAAATGATGTTAGAATGATATATTGATGCTCTATGTTCATGTTTAAATGGTTATTGTGGCTTGAAAGGGTGTTAAATGTTTATGAAAAAGTTTGCATAGGCAAATTATACATATAGATATCTATACAGGCGAACAATACATAGATTTTTTTTCAGGTGAATAATACGTGTGATTAACAAAGGCGAACTATACGTTTTGTATTTGCACAGGCGAACTATACCTTTTTTGCATAGGCGAACTATACGTTTATTAGATACACAGGCGAACTATACATGCATAAGTATAACAAGCGAACTATACATGCTCAGTTAACACAGGTGAATTATACATGCTTAGTTACACAGGCGAATTATACCTGCTCAGTTAACACAGGCGAATTATACATGCTTAGTTACACAGGTGAATTATACATGCTCAGTTAACACAGACGAATTATACATGCTTAGTTACACAGGCGAATTATACATGCTTAGTTAACACAGGCGAACTATACTTGATTTTTTCTTGTAGATCTTATCTTGTTATCTTGGTAATGTAATCCAATAACCTTATCTAAGTATAATTTATCCCTATCTTGTCACTTAGTGATTAACTTAGGTATATTTTTCCTTAGATATCTCTAGTAATTGCCTTGATTTCAATAGTTAGCTTATAGTTAATGTGGTATATGTGCATGTGTATCTACTGTTTTCATGTGTATTGGTTCTTTGCATTATGTACATGTGTATCAATTTGTTTCTGAGTAATTGTTTGCCTATCCCCTGTTGTAAATCCAGTCCTAATCAATATTCGTGCACCATGGTCTAAATTGTCTATCTGTTCTATATATAAATTTGTTTGTATATGAACTGTATGTGACAAATCTTAGCAAAATCATGCCTTCCATCACTGCTTAACAAACCAAGCTTGATCTTGAGCTTGTTCCCAAGGAGAATAGAATTGATATCGGTAAATGCAATGGAAAAAATCCCTCGCGGATTGACACCAAGAGAACCCACATTTCAAGTCGTTCTGGATGCTATCGCTCTAACTCCACGCTATCTTGCGTTTCTCATCACTGCGGATGTCCTTGAAGTGTACATGCACCAGTTCTGGAATTCCATGTACAAGCATGACACCTTCTACAGATTTAAGATTGACAAGAAGAAACGATTCAAGCTTAATTTGGAAGTCTTCAGAAATATCTTTCAGATTTGCCCAAGAGTACAGGGTAGAGAATTTGATCCCCTTCCTTTTGAAGAAGACACTGTGTCTTTCTTAAGAGAACTCAGTTATACTGGGGAGATCAATTCACTCAATGATGTTGTTGTCGATCAGATGCATCAACCCTGGAGAAATTTTGCTGCTCTTATCAATCGGAGTTTATCTGGAAAGACTAGTGGTCTTGACAAGCTTCGTCTCTCTAGAGCTCAAATACTTTGGGGTATGTTCCATCAGAAAAATGTAGACTATATGGAATTACTATGGGAAGACTTCATCTACCAGATTGAAAACAGAGTCTACAAAAAGCAAGAAAAGATGTACTACCCTCGTTTCACTAAAGTTATCATTCACCACTTTCTTATTCAAGAAAAGTCACCCTCCTCGAGAAACAAAATTAGGATGCACACCTCCAAAGATGACTACTTAATGAACTCCTTAAGATTTATCTCTGCAAAAGAATCATCTCAGAAGCTGTTCTACCTGAATGTTTGACCAGTCCAAAGGTGAAGGAATCCAAGGCTTACAAGACTTATCTTGGCCATACTACAGGTGTTGTACCTCCCAAGATTACTAGAAAATTCAAGAAAACGTCTCCATCTAAGAAAGATAGTATTCCTGTCCAAGCAGATGAAGAACCTGTCCAAAAAGGCAAACGAGTTAAGAGATCTGCCAAGAAATCTTCAACTACTCCAGCTGCAGGTATTGTCTTCAGAGAGACTCCAATAAAGACTAAGTCTACAGGAAAGGAAAAGGTGGATGTTTCATGTGGAAAAGGTATTGATCTGTTATCTGAAGTAGCTTTGGCTGAAAAAGCTCAGTTGAAAGAAGTAAGGAAAAAGAGCTTAAGGGACTTTCACAAGACACATCCTAGTGGTTCTGGTACAGTTGTCGAAAAACCTCCAAATGTTGAAAAGATCACTCCTACCGTCACAAGTGAAAGAACTGGTGATAAACCAAGGGTTCTCGATGTGACATACGATAACTCTACAAAGAGTGAATCTAAGTCTTGGGGTAATGATGAAGACGACAACAACAATGAGCAAGAGTCAAGTAATGAAGTCAGTAAACAGGAGAATGAAAGTGAAGAGCAAGAATCTGATTCAGAGCAAGATGAAGAATTTGATGATGATAATCAAGAAGAGGAGGAAGTTGATCAAGAAAATGAATTTGAAGATGATGAGATTAAAAGTGATGAAGATAAAGGAATGGATGATACTATCGATCAATTTGATGATGTAGACGCAAGATTGGAAGAACCCACTCAGACTAGTAAAGAGATTGTTCAAGGTGAAGGTGCTGATGTTGAAATGGATGAAGCTCAACAAGGGAATGAAAATTTAGAGACTACTCAAGAACAAGTTGTTGACGATGCTCATGTGACAGTTACTACTGTTACGAAGAAGACTGAAGTTCCTGTTACTAGTTCTTCTCGCTCGTCTAACTTGGCATCAGAATTCCTAAATTTTTCAGGTATCCCTCAAACTAATGCAAAAATAGTTTCTCCACTAGATGTTCATGTCTACCATGAAGTCCCAAGAACTCAGGCACCCACTCTTTTTAAAATACCGGTTTTTGTTATCACTGAATCATCACTTGTACTTACAAACATTCCTCAATCATCATAAACCTTCACTCCTCCACCAATACTAACAACACTCACTCCACCGTCGACAATTGAAACTACAAATCCTATATCAACATTTCCTGACTTCGCATCAGTCTTTTGATTCTATGATAGAATAACAGCATTGGAAAAAGAAGTTGTTGAAATTAAAAAGGACCCTCTACACACTCAAGTGACATCTTTAGTTGATGAACATCTAGACACAAGGTTGGGAGAAACCAGAGAAGAATTCATGAACTTCCTTTCAGAGTCTCTCACGGCAAGAATCAAAGAGCAAGAAAAAGATCAGCTACCTTAGATTCTACCCAAGGAAGTGTCTAACTTTGCTCTACCTGTGATCAAAAAGTTGATTAAAGAATCACGTGATGAAGTTACTCTAGCAAAGGTGTCTTCTTAACCACAATCTACTTATGAGGTTGCTTCTACACTTACTGAATTTGAGTTAAAGAAGATTCTTCTCTACAAGATGGAGAAAAGTGAGTCATATCTGACGGCTCCCGAATACCGAATTTGAGTTAAAAATCTTACGCTCTCGACAAAGATTTCTTCTTCTCTTATGATGTGTATTCCTTGAAGCGAAGCCGCAAAGACAAAGATGAAGACCCTTCCGTTGGATCAGACTGAGGGTTAAAGAAGAGAAAGCTAAGCAAAGATGCAGAACCAACCACTGGTCTGAAAAAGAAAGATTCAACGTCTGGCTCTTCCAAAAGCACCAAGTCTCAACCAAAATATTCTGGAAAGTCTATTCTATCAGAGGAACCAGTGTTCGAGGTTGCAGACTCAGACATGCCACAAGATCACGAAGGGAATCTGGGTGATAATGAAGATAAACCAAGGAATGAGACTGCCTCTAGACGTGACTGGTTCAAGAAACCTACACCACCTTAAGAACCCACTGACCCTGACTGGAATATTGGTAAGACTGCTCAGGAAGGACCAACCTAAAATTGGTTAATGACTCTAGCAGCTTCCACTTCTACTGATAAATCGTTGAAGGACTTTGATGAATTGATGAGCACTCCAATAGACTTCTCTTCATACGTCTTGAATGGCTTGAAAATTGAGAATTTAACTCAAGAAGTCTTACTTGGACCAGCATTTAGACTTCTCAAAGGCACCCGCTCTAATTATGCTGAATTAGAATATGACTTTGAAGAATGCTATAAGGCTCTTTCAGAAAAGCTTGATTAGGAAAATCCTGAAGGCGGTGACTATCCTTTTGATCGTTCCAAACCCCTTCCTTTGATCACGCGTGGAAAACGTTAAAGAGTACCATTCGAATTATTCATCAATAATGATCTCAAATATCTACAAGGAGGAATTTCAACTATGACATACACGACGTATACTACCAAGACAAAGGCCGCTAAGTATGATCTACCAGGCATTGAAGACATGGTTCCAAACATATGGAGTCCTGTTAAAGTTGCTTATGATAGATATGCGTTATGGGGTATCTCACATTAGAGAGAACAACATAAGTCCTTCTATGCATATGCAAGAGGCATATAATCAAGAGGAGATGTATATTCTACAAAACGTATTCTGGCAGCTACTCATGTCAAGGTTATGAGGAAACACGGATATGGGTACTTGGAAAAGATTGTAGTAAGAAGAGCTGATAACGTATTATACAGATTCAAGGAAGGTGACTTTCCACGACTTTGGATCAATGATATCGAGGATATGTTAATTCTTGTGGTTCAAAATTGGCTCACAAATCTTTCAGGGGATGATGTTGCTGACTTCGCAATAGCCCTAAGAATGTTCACCAGAAGTTTGTTATTCAGATGGGAGTCGAGGATCTTTAACTTGGAGTTAAAAGTTATCAAAAGAAAGATCAACGTCACAAGCATGGATACCACAAGACCAGTCTCATGAAAAAAGGCACCCGTATACTCCATACAAAGACCCTCAAGGATTCATTTATGTCGACGACTACAAGAGGAACAGGTTGATGCGCTCCGACGAACTATACAAGTTCAGTGATGGCACGTTAACCAGGCTTCTTTCTTCACTCGAAGACATAACCAAGAATATCGACATGGAGTACTTGCCAAAGAGAAGATGGAGCAATTTGGAAAAGAAAAGAGCTCATTTCATGATCAAGGACATCAACAAGCTGCTAAAGGAAAGGAGGATGATGAGGAGTTTGGAGAAATTCGTTGGTGGTAGACTCTACGGAACTGACCTTAGACTGCTGCAAAGAACAATATGACTTAGTCATATTGTGTTCATATCTCAAAGGTCATTTCGTATATCATAAACTTGTGAATTTGTATATATGTAGTGTAGACTTATGGTGAAAATAAGGTGTGCTTGAGTATAAAATTTTCAAGAATTTCTTAGTAAATTCAAAAAAATTCAAATTATTATACTCAGCACAGTCTTATATACCCTCAAAACTTGAGGGGGAGCATTAAAATGTTCCTAATAGTGATTATGTAACATTTTGTCCCCGAACGTTTAATCAATTGATATCCAAAATATCAAGGGATTAACATTTTGGATAAGGGGAGAAAATGTGATTAAACTGAATAAATTACATTGACATGTGATCATATGAAATGGACTTAAGCACTCAAACTCTTGCATGTACTATGATTACGGTGCAATGGTAAGGGGAGCTTTTTGGATGATGAAAACATCTCAAAGTGTAAATCTTTTTGATATTTATATCAAACACTTTGATTGAAATTTTCAATTATTTTGGTTTTGATTGTGATGGGATACCCTAAAGACCAACCATGTACTTAAATTTATAGAGTTATAAGGTGGTTAGGCATAGGTATCAAATCCCACAAATTCTCTAAATGCGAATTTTGGATTCCTAAAGTACAGTTCCTTGGCCACGTGATTGACAGTCAGGGTATTCACGTGGATCCCGCCAATATCGAATCCAGTAAAGATTGGGCATCTCCTAAGACAGCAACAGAGATTCGTTAATTTTTAGGCCATGCCGGTTTCTACCGAAGATTTGTTGAAGGATTCTCAAAGATCGCCAAGACAATGACCAAGCTTACTCAAAACAAGGTCAAGTTTGATTAAATTGACAAAGAAGAAACAACTTTTTAATTGATAAAACAGAAGTTGTGTAGTGCACCAATTCTGGCTTTACCCAAATGAAGTGAAGACTTTATCGCTTACTGTGATGCTTCAATCAAAGGTTTGGGCGCTCTACTAATGCAAAGAGAAAAGGTGATTACTTATGCATCACGACAACTCCAAATTTATGCGAAGAATTATACCACTCATGATTTGGATTTAGGCGCAGTAGTGTTCGCTTTGAAGATCTGGAGGCATTATCTGTACGGGACAAAATGTACCGTGTTCACTGACCACAAGAGTTTACAACATATCCTGGATCAAAAGGAATTGAACATAAGACAAAGCCGCTGGTTGGAATTGCTTAGTGATTACGATTGTGAAATTCGTTATCACCCGGGGAAAGCAAACGTAGTGGCTGACGCATTGAGCAGGAAGGAATGAAATAAGCCATTACGGGTTCAAGCCTTAGTTATGACTATTGGTTTGGATCTTCTCAAGCAGATTTTTAAGGCTCAGACTGAAGCAATAAAACCAGAAAACCTCAAGTCTGAAGATGTGGGAGGTATGCTGATTGAAAATTCAAAGGACCCAGAAAAGTAAAGGAAGGAGAAGTTGGAACCACGTGCAAATAGAACATTATGTTTGAATAACAGAAGTTGGTTGCCGTGCTATGGTGACCAAAGGACTCTAATTATGCATGAGTCTTACAAGTTGAAATATTCTGTTCATCCGGGTTCCGATATAATATACCAAGACATGAAGCAATTATACTGGTGGCCTAACATGAAAGCCGACATTGCCACCTATGTTAGCAAGTGTTTAACGTGTTTAAGAGTTAAAGCCGAACACCAAAAACCATCTGGCTTGTTGGTACAACCAGCTATTCCTCAATAGAAGTGGGATAACATCACCATGGATTTTGTCACTAAGCTCTCAAGGACGCAAAGTGGAAACGATACCATATGGGTAATTGTAGACCGACTCACCAAGTCTGCACACTTTTTACTGATGAGGGAAACTGACCCTATGGACAAACTAGCAAGACTGTACTTGAAAGAAGTGGTCACGAGGCATGGAATACCAATCTCAATCATTTATGACCGTGACCCTAGGTTTGCGTTGAATTTTTAGAGGTTATTTCAGAAGGCTATAGGTACTCAGTTGGATATGAGTATGGCATACCATCTGAAAACCAATGGGCAAAGGACCATTCAAACATTAGAAGACATGTTACGCGCTTGCGTGATAGACTTTAGGAATGGTTGGGAAAGACACTTGCCGCTGATCGAATTTTCATACAACAATAGTTATCATGCTAGCATTAAAGCTGCCCCATTCAAGGCACTTTATGATCGAAAGTTTTGATCACCTGTTTGTTGGGTCGAGGTCGGAGACGCTCAGCTCACCGGTCCAAAACTTATTCATGAGACAACCAAGAAGATTGTCCAAATCAAGCAAAGAATTCAAGCCGCTCATGATCGCCAAAAGAGTTACGCCAATGTGAGGTGTAAGCCTTTATAATTTCAAGTTGGTGACCGAGTTATGTTAAAGGTTTCACCTTGAAAAGGGGTCGTACGTTTTGGCAAACGGGGGAAGTTGAACCCGAGATATATTGGACCTTTCAAGGTGTTAGCCAAAGTGGGAACCGTTGCTTATAGACTCAAACTACCTTAACAGTTAAGCAGGGTTCATAGCACGTTTCATGTATCAAATCTTAAGAAGTGTTTATCCGACGAGCCGTTGACAGTTCCGTTTGATGAAATACACGTTGATGATAAGCTCTGCTTCGTTGAAGAACCAGTGGAAATTATGGATCGTGAAGTCAAGCGGTTAAAGAAAAGCAGTATCCCCATCATCAAAGTTCGATTTTTAGAAGGCTATGGGTACTTAGTTGGATATGAGTGCGGCATACCATCCGCAAACCGATGGGCAAAGCGAAAGGACCATTCAGACATTAGAAGATATGTTACGCGCTTGTATGATAGACTTTAGGAATGGTTGGGAAAGACACTTACCGTTGATCGAATTTTCATACAACAATAGTTATCATGCTAGCATTAAAGTTGCCCCATTCAAGGCACTTTATGATCGAAAGTTTCGATCACCTGTTTGTTGGGTCGAGGTCGGAGACGCTCAGCTCACCGGTCCAAAACTTATTCATGAGACAACCAAGAAGATTGTCCAAATCAAGCAAAGAATTCAAGCCGCTCATGATCGCCAAAAGAGTTACGCCAATGTGAGGTGTAAGCCTTTATAATTTCAAGTTGGTGACCGAGTTATGTTAAAGGTGGAACTCCATGGGAACGTGAAGATTAATTCCGAAAGAAGTATCCACAACTCTTCACAAAAAACGCACCCTCGATAAGTGCCGCATCTTGAGCCTTGCGGACAAGGCCCCCTTAACGGGGGAAGACTGTAACAATCCATTATTTCAGGTTATTCCCTGACTTAATTATTACCATTATTTATTTTTAGAGTTTTACGCGTTCGATTTTAATTATTATCTTATAGTTAAATCGCGTAAACTAAAAATCAACGTTCAACGTAAAAGGACACCAAACAAATAAAAGTTTACGTCAAGCAAGTGTTATATGATTATTAAGAGTATAATTTATAACTTTTCCTATTTTATTTTTGTTGGTTACGTAAAACGCTTACGTTTCGCAATAAATTACATTTAGGCATACCCGGAAGCACCTACACCTATCTATACTCAAACCAATACCCACAATTATACCCAATACATAAAAATTAATTCTTTTTCTACCCATGAATCACTTAGAACCGGATCCAAGGGTTATACACAAGAATTAAACCTTAAACTCTCCACTAAGTCCCACACATTTTAGTCATACTTACACAAGTGTACCCTAAACACACGTTACTAGAAATTGGCTTGTCAAGAGTGCCCTCCCCACCATTTCAGCCGTGTATGGGCATAGGGAGGAGGAGAGCTCTTTGCACTTGTACCCTAAACTACTACACATCCCATGGTTTGATCTTAGGTTGTTTTAATACCATCTTTCTATAAGTAGCAAGTCATAGGTTCATTTTAGCACACTTACAATTCATACAAGCAAAATAAATCACTCATACTCTCTCCCTATACATCCATACCCACGGCTCAAAGATTTGTAAGATAGGGTTTCATTTAAACTTTGTTCTAAAATATTCCAAGTCATTAGGCATTCATTCTAAGTATATCTAAGATCATTCAAGGTGTTTTAGAAGCTTGGGTTTTGGTATTAGCAAGGATTTGAAGCAAGAAAAGAAATTTGGGTTTCATTAGGGTTTTAATCTTAGGTTTACTTTATTGGGTTCAATCTTATGTATAAGCTTGTGTTCATCAATCCTCTACACTTCTATAAGGTCTATTTAAAGATTAACATTTCCATTTATTCATATTTCTAACTTTACATGCTTGTTATATATGTTAAACACCACCTATGTTCATTTTTATGATCTATGAGATACTACAAGATATATAAGATTCGAATTTATTATGTACTTTGGTGAAATAACACTTAAAATGGAAGTACACATTATATATAAGTGTTAAATAATTTATATGGTTAGTGTATGAATTATTTTGTGTTGAAAGTTTTAATTACAAAAGTTATGAACAAATAATTTTAAGGACACTTACTCACGGATAAGTATCATGGACATATTATAGAGGACTTAAGATATATCAAGTTATGCTATTTATTAAGTTAGAGGACTTGTAATGGTTTAATAAAGTAAAAAGTATATAAAACAAGTGTATAAAACTAATTATGTGAAAACTTACTTACCTACTGTTTGAATTTGTGTATAATCATATATATTTTATCTTTTATTTAATTAGTACTTATCACAAGGATTGTAAGCATATAAGAAACTTGAAAAACGGAGCAATAACGAAGGAGATATGACATTTTTAAGTTTTCAATAATTAAATGTATAAAAGTATTTTTATAAAAGTTATTTTATAAAAATCTTCACTGTTTTCAGGTCTGATAATTAGGGGACATATTTTTATGAAAAAGTACACGTCATAAGGAATCCAAACATGTAAGAAACTCAAAAAACGGATTTAAAATGAAGGTGATACGTTATTTACAAGTTTAAGTTAAAAAATATTTTTATAAAAGTAAATTTATAAAAATATGTCACTGTTCACGACAGAAAACTGTTGGGAAGTAATTTTCCTGAATAGAGCTTTTAATTACGAAGACGTGGACATAAGAATCACTAAAAACCGAATTAAAACGAACGAGATACAATTAAAATACGATTTCGATAATTAAAGTTATAAAAAGTATTTTTATAAACTTTCACCTACTGTTACTGTTCATAACAGTATTTAACCATATAATAATTATAATATTTTGATAGATTTTCTTAATACAAAACTGTGGACATAAGAAATGCGTAAAACGGAGTTAAAACGATAAAGATACAAGGTTTATAAAACCTTGTGCACTATTTTTACTTTTATAAATTATTTTATAAATTAAATTAATTATATAATATCATTACATAATCAATAAAAATATTAAATCATATATTTTTAACAAATAATACATTGTTGAACAAAAAATAATATTTTCTTTACGGATACAAATATATGTACATTTATTTAACAAAGTACGATTTAATTAATATTTCAACTTTTTAAAGTTTAACAAAAACTATTAGGTGGTGGTGTAACTATATAACATGTGATATTTTATTTATATAAATTACATTATGCTCATACGACCTACAATTAATTAGGTTGCATTCGGATTGCCGAGAAGATTTACATATTTGATTTAGATAATCAAATTATTCACTTACGGTGATTTCATAGCCCCGCTTTTATACTATTACATTGATTTACAACTTTGGGGTGAGAAACATGCATTGTTTTACGATTGGACGCAAGTACACTTTTATACAAATTACGAGTTTGCCTAAGTAGCTATAACCCACTATGCCCATGAATCATGAACTGTTAATTATTAGATTGTAAGCGCGAATGTTATGAATAGATCTATTTGGGATTGACATCCCTGTTCGAGTGAGTAGCGCTTACTAGTTTCGAATGTACTGAAATAACGAATGTATACCATGTTAGAACAATTTGGATGTTGCGGGTTGAACATCTACACGGGCACATTATTTGCATTAATTTGCATACATATATGTTGTAGCTTCAGTGTCATGAGCTTAGTGCATTTCGTAATTACTTTTGAGATATTGTATGTGTTACATGTCTTACATTTGGAAATCTTGCGGTCTTACTTTATACATTTATTAAACCTGTGAATTCACCAACTTTATGTTGACGTTTTAAAGCATGTTTTTCTCAGGTCAATAAGGTACAAGAACAAGGATACATTGGGGGTCAACATTTTGGGAATCATTTTGCATGGAGATTTAAATGCATTACATTTTAGAGTTTTTGTTATGAATCAAAATCTTTACATTTTCATGGGTGAACAATTTAAGCTTCGGGCTTCTATAACAAACAAGTTTATTTAATCCAATGTATCATTTTCAAATGACTCATATAGAGGTCGTTCTCATATCTTGTGCTGTTGATCTATGAAGTAACACTCTCAGACCCATATTCCGATGCGACCCATTTTAGGGGTGTTACACCTATGCTAAACCTATGTTAATCCTAATTCTAATGGATAAGGGGGGGTTTTCAGCCTGAGAGACTGACACGGGTTTTGTGGTGACTAAAATCAACTTAAGACACAATAACACACGCAAGTAAATTAACAGAAGATAAAAGAGCGGTCTAGCCAAATATAAGAAAACTGTATTAGCCATGATTAATCCAATTAGAACGTTGGTTTGTTTATTTAGTGCAATGATTACTTATCTCGAGGCGGCATATCATTCTTAAGACTTAGGCGTTACTTCTTCCTAAGACCTAGATACGAAGAATTCTGTCACAATTAAACGTATCCGCATAAAGCATCCTTATTTGCTGATTATAATCTATCTTAGGGGTTAAAGCAATGGTGATCTTGTTAAACCCTAGCTCATAGAGACTTTACCCACTTACTGCTTAAAGGCAATTCATACACTAGTAGTCCACTAACCAAGTCTTTACCAATTAATTGAGAACGTACTCGTTGATCCCAAGGGTCACCTGCCGGTCCAACTAAGCTCGCAATCTAAAGGCAAAGATAGGTCATTATTCGTGATCCTATTGGTCTAGATGTATAAATTACTATATGGAGAGCCATCCCGGCATCTAGATTACTTGGTCCGTATCACTAGATCCAGTTGAATGATAGGTCGCATACAAAAGCACGTAAACAAGTATAAACTGATAAACATAAACAAGCAATCAACGATAAATTAAGCAATCGATATAAACAAAACCAAACATTCAAATCTTCATAATAATGGCTAATACCCGAAGGTATTAGCCTTCAAACATCATAATCAATACAAGAGTAATAATTTAGCCAAGGTAAACTAACCGAGTTAACGAATGATACCAAAAATTGAATGTTTACAAGAGTATAGGAGATTACAAAGTGTTTCCTATGGAATTAGTTGCTATGCTCGACCTCTTCTGCTCTTCTTCTCTTCTGAAAATCGAATTTTATGGTTAAGGTATCGAAAATATGATTTAGCACACTAAAAACCCATTTTTATGTTTTCTATTTATAAGGTCTGGAATTTGGTCGATACAAAGTATTGACTGAGGTCAATACGGCGTATCAGGGGTTTCTTGGAGTAGGGACCACGTTTGATATCTTCTAGAATATTTTATTACTATATCTTGAATACGGCGTATAGGCTTCTTTTGGATACGACGTATTGAATCTTGTTCCTTTGTGGTCTTTAGTGAAGTGCAGGCACAGATACGCCGTATCTTCCTTGATGGATACGGCGTATAGGATGTCAGAATCAATTTCTTCATATGTCTTTGTTTAAGCTCCAGAATGCGTACCTTTTAGCTAATCTTCACCAAGTACTCCATAATTACTACAATTCTTAAATACAAATGATTAAGTAACAATTATTTGCAATAATTATACAAAATAGGTTATTTACATGGGATAAATGATGCTATAAAAGTAACGTTATTTGATGTCATCAAGGGCTCAGGAACTGAGCCCAACAATCTCCCCCTATTTAAATATACAAATAGCCTAATTTAAAATCAGTTGTAAGTGAGCAAAACAACCTTTTCTTACACAACTGATATAGATTGAACAACATAACTGATAACCATTTCTATTAACTTTCATTACATTACAAATACAAAAGATAAAGCTAATACAAAAGATTACAAAATTTAATGTTCTTGCTGCTCAATGAACCTCTTCTTCATGCTGAACTGATGACTTGTGTTTCTTGGTTGACCTAGAGTGGTCTTTTAAGTCATCGGTTCTTTTCCTTTTTTGTTTGCTAAATCATTTAGCTCATTTAGAGGATCTTGTTCTTTGAGGGGTTTGTTGAAGTCAATCTTTAGTTCTTTTTTAGTTTGAGTAAGGTATTCCATTCTTGTCTTTATTAATCCGTAGATGGTCTTTCATCCTTTTTCTTTCCTATCAGGACAAGCTTGTACTACCTCTCTCCATTTAGCCAGATGTAGATCATTGACCTTGAAATTTGAGATGACTTCATCCATCCTATCTTCCCTATATACTTTCAGTGTCATAGGGCCTTTTTTGGTAAGAACATCACAATTTGTGATCTTAGGGCTTTTCATTATTTTTAGCATCTTGTCACAGTATTTATCATACAGTATCTTCTTTTTGTGGTACTCTTCCACCACATCAATGCCCATAAGATCAACTAAATCATTCTTTAGGTTTGCTTCCTTTGTAGCTGGATATGTGTTCTTCTCCCCCTCAGCAGGTAAAGCACCTGTAGCTCCTGATGCATTTTTCACAACAGAGGAAAACCTGTTCAAGGTATCAATAACCTTGTTTAATATACTTGGAAGGGCATCTAAAGTCTTTAGCTTTTCTTAAACTGAAGATACTTGCCTTGGCAAATCAAGAAACTCTGCTGGAAGTTCCCATTGAATATTCTTCAATTCAGTAACCTGGGAGGTAAGACTGGAGATAGTGGAAGTGAAAGTCTCCAATTTTGTTAGGATCTCTTTTAAGTCCCCAGGTAGCTTAATTTACATGTTTTGAACATGCTTCTTTAGCTCTTGAACGTCTCCAGATAATTCAGTGATTTTCAAAGGGAGTTCTTTCAGTTCGGTTGGTAAGCAGCTGGCAAAGTCATGTGAGGCTAAGAGTTTGGATAGTTTGGGTTTCAAAGAGGTTACCAGAAGTTCAGTAAGCTGGTTGATATCATATAGGGCCTAGCTTGAAAGGAAGCAACTTCTGCTTCAGCTTTTGCCTTTTGCTGCTCCAGCTTGTCCTTCTAAGACTGAAGTAAGTAAACTTGAGCCATTAACTCTTGAATTTGAGCTGATTTAAGAGATGGAGGATGTGAAATTGAAGTGCCTTTAGGTCCATCATGATAGGTGGTATGAGTGTTTTCATATCTTTCAATTTCCTCTTCTTTACTCTCATCTAAAACAATGATGGTCTCATCTTGTGGGGAGTCAGGAGTCAAGAATGCTGATCTTGTGTCTTGCATAAGATCTGATAGATCTTCCAGCTTTATTTTCTTTGAAATTTCATCAGACTCCTTATTGGTACCTAATTCAGTGTGGGCGGTTTTTAACCCATCTCTAGCAGATTTGGTCATATCTACAAGAACACTTGGATTAGTCCCTGCAAATATGTGATCAATTGAATAGTTTTTGGTTCCTTCATCCATACCCTGTTGTGAAGGTATGGAATCATTAGGAGCAGATTTTACAGGATCACCTCCAGTTGTGGAATCTGCTGAAGCATCACATTCTGATGCAGACTCAGAGTGAAAATGAAAGAAGCTGAATAAACAGGTTCAATAAAAATAAATGCAGACATACCATTACTGAGCTAAGGGTGGGCTATTTCTTCACTGATGGCCCCTAAAGATGTTGGGCCACCAGCTGTTGCTGTGCCCCTTTATGCATTTCACCAACCACTAGTGTGGAAGGTGAAGGATGGCTTGGGATTTTGTCCTTGGCCAAACTGGACTGAGTTTCTTTATCCTATTGGCTAGTTTTGGATTTGGATGCCTCAGTCTTGGACTCAGATTTGTGTTTTAAAGATTGTTTTCTTCTGAGTTTACTTTTAGCTCCAGGCTTTTTGCCTTGGGGACCCTTCTCAGTTTGTGAGGAAGTTTTTGGAGCTTAGAAGTCTATAGGCACATCTATATTACAGATGGCCTTCATGTGGTCAATGAAGAGAGGTCCTTCAGGTTGGTTTGGCTTTAGTGCCTAATTATGAACACTAAAGACTTGAGTGGGATTGATGGTGAGGTCTTTATGATCATATTCAAGCATCATATATTCCAAAAGGAGAGATATAAACCTAGGGTAGGGAACAACTTTTTCCCTTGTTTTCTTGTTCAGCTTGTGGATAATATCTTCCCAAATTATCTTAGCAAAATCTACTTGCACTCCATTTGCTAAACAATATAGGATGGTAGCATCCTTGTTTGAAATTTGATCTAGTCCACCTGTCTTACCCCCTAGATAGTGAATGATTTGAGCCATCATCAATCTCCACCTAGGAGGTAGACAACTCTTCTTAAGGGTTCCTTTGGCCCCTATCTCCCCATTATACCTAATCATTTGAAACCATGGTCTTACTACTTCTAAGGAAGGTGGAGAGACATACTCACTTGAATGAAGTAAGTAATGTGCTCTAAGAGCATTTCTCAAGGTAGTGATGCCTATATCCCCATTATTCCTCTTGTAGGAGTAGATACCAATATCTTCGAGTCTTCTAAGGTTTTTGCAGTATACCAGAACTCAGCTAAGTATTTGACATATTGGGTGGGGCTCTGGTAAATGCTTCCCTAAGATAACATTTTGAGATGAAGTCAGAAACGATTTGAAAGTATTCAGATTTTGGGTGATCTGGGTATAGTAAGGCAACCTCATATTGGTGGTGAATGTTATTTCATCAAAAGTGAACTCAACCTGATCTGCAGGTAAGAAAGGATTTAGGTTTTCGGGTTTGTCAAGAGTGGCAGGTTCTTCTTATGGAGTGATTTTAGGTGATGAGGGAGTTTGAGTGGCTTTTGATGATTCTGCCATTTTAGGGTTTGAGATGGTTTGATTTTGGTTTAGGGGAGTTTGTGGATGTTTGTTAGATGAGTGATTTGTGAATGTGAAGGATCTCCTTTTATGATTGATGAAGTTACATTTTCTTTTTGAAGAATTTGTAACTTTCATTTGGAAGTTAAGGATTGAGGAGTGTTTAGGGTTTGTTATTGCATGAACATAAAACTTTGCATTTAATGAAAGTTAGTGGTGCATGATTCTGACACCTAGAACAGTGAATAGCCATCTATTCAACTGTAAAGTAGGTAAGAGAAGATGGTGAGGTCATTCTAACATTTGGATTTCCCTTTTTAATATATACAAATAAACAATTTCTTAGAAATTATTCGGATAAAATTATAGTAATTTCAAAAATCACTTTTTCTTTAAAAACTAACCTTTTGATTGATGGTTTTTAAAGGGCTGAACTAGGTTCAGGTCTAATGTTATGTTATTCTGAATTGATTATTGTAATCTTTATCATCAGTAGTCCTCCAGCGAAAGCGACAAAACCACACATGCTCATGCAAATCCATGAATGAGACATATGTGATTTCTCAGTTACTTCACTCGAGAGAGAGCTGAAGAATTAGATAAAAATTATTTTACAAACTGAACTTGTAGAAAATAAATAAGTTTTGTTTAGTTCTTGATTTGACCAATATATGTGCTCCAGGGAAGGCGACAAAACCACGCATGCTCATGCAAATCCATGAATGAGACATATGTAATTGCTCAGTTACTTCACTTAAGCAAGCTAAAGGTTATGTGCAAGAACTGAACTGACGTTTTAACATATGAAAGTTTGTTCGGTTTTGGATGAAAGCACTGATCCTTTAGTTTTCTTTAGTCAATACTGAAGGTTCAGGCTTTGAAACAATATTCAGCATACCTAGTTCAACAATCAATCTTTTGAAAGTTGGCTCATCCAGAGGCTTGGTAAAGATATCAGCAAGTTGATATTGAGTGGGAATGAAATGTAATTCAATGTCCCCTTTGAGAATATGATCTCTGATAAAGTGATATCTGATATCAATATGCTTTGTTCTTGAGTGCAAAACTGAATTGTTTGAGATTGCAATAGCACTGGTGTTATCACAAAATATGGGTACCTTTTCATATATGATGTCATAGTCAGTGAGTGGACTCTTCATCCATAATATGTTTGCACAACAGCCAGCAACAGCTACATATTCAGCTTCAGCTGATGACCTAACTATAGATTGCTGCTTTTTAGCACTCCATCATACAAGTTTCCTATCCATGTTGCATCTAGCATAGTCAGAGTCTAAATATCCTTTTA
>BQNB010042020.1:18838-46395 GCA_026074375.1 Tanacetum coccineum | reverse complement strand
AACTAACATATACGAGTCATCAAGATATATAATTCATATATATATATTGATACATTTTATAAATGGTATAAAATAAAGGGGTGTTTGGTTTAACGTTTTAAAACATAGTGGTGAGTCAAAACAAACACCATTTTATTCGTGTCAAGTCATATATAATGAGCTCACCTTGGTGGAAAAATATACAACTTAACGTATACTTTTCGACGATCTTAGTCAAGTCTCGTGTTGATAAAGGAGCGTTTGGATCTTTTACTAAAGATTTAATCAAAACAAAAATTTAACCAAAACAATCCATTCTCTTCTTACTAATTCACAATACTTGACAAGATTATACTAGATATCGAAATATATAATTCAATATATATTTTGCAAGATTTTAGATTGAGTCAAAATTAAATTAAGGAATGTATGAATTACTTCTTAGGTTTTTATTTTTAGAGTCAAAATAATCCTTGTCTCACATTTATCATTTTTCAAAATCCTCATTTTATTTTTATTTTTCTTATAGGTAGTATTTTATTTTGTTGTTATTTTGTTTAGGTGATAAACATGCCTCGAGCAACCATTGGTGACACCTCTCTTACCCGTTCCTACATTCCTAAAGTATCTCAAACACCTGATATCTCTCCTTATATCGCTAACTTCTACAAACCCATCGAAGATCGATGTATTCATGAGGGTAGAGTTGTTGATCAACTTTACTACACATCTAATCACATCGATCGTTGTTTTTCCAACATTCGTCTCAATTGTCTCTACGAAATTAATGAGCCAATTGTCCCTCGTTTTGTTCTAGACTTTTATAGTCAATTCACTCTTTAAAGAGATGACTCTGAAGTTATTCTTTTCTCCTTCATGATTCAAAACGAATTCATCACTCTTTCCCTCCAACAATTCGGTCAAATCCTTAGAATTCCATTTGATGGCCAAGCCGTCTTCACAAATGAATGGGATCTTGGTGCTCTTGCATACTCTCAAGAAACCAAAGGACCATATCATACCGATCTTCCTACTCCTGAAGAAATTCATCAATTTCTTCAATTTCAACGTGTTGACCCCAACCGCACCATCAAAAACAAAAACACCATTCTTTCTCCAAATCAAGTCTTGACCAAATAACTTAGGCAAGATTTGAAAAGATGGAACGAACTCATTTATGAAAATGTGTTCGGACTAAGAGGACACCGGGACCATCTCTCGGCTTGCCTTGCTCATATATTATATTGTATTCTAGCCGAGCAACAATATAATCTTGCCTATTTCTTTGTCAAAAGAATTGAAAGTGCACGAGCAACTCCTAAAGCCCATCTTCCTTATGGTATGTTCTTGACACGTCTCTTTCGACATGTTATGGACCACTACCCTCATCTTAACAATGTCATTTACAATGTCGTTGGTCGTGTCATGCATCCACTCGCTTTAAGATAAGCCCAGAAACCCCAAAGTGATTGTGGAAAAGCTCGTCACTCTGTCTCATCAACTTTCGCCCATCATAACCGTGGATCTTCATCACGCCAAGGAGATGATGATGAGGATAATGGTGCTTCTCGTGCTAGTACCCCATCTCCCACTACTTACCTAAATTCTCTCGAACCACTCAATTACCAACGATACCAAACTCCCTCTCCTTCTCAACAAAGTGATGATCTTCTCTTCAAGCGACAAACCGAATTGCTTAATCAAACGCAAGAGATCCATAAAGAGGTTAGAGGTAGATTCAAGTCATTCGGAAAGGCATTGCGAGGAGTCTTTGGCAAGAAAAAAAGTGATGACTAATTTTGTAGAATAATTGGTTTAGGATCTTGTGTGAACTTATGTTATTGTTTATGTTTATGTTTAATTAATTATGTGATGACAACCCGACTTAGTCAGAAGAACTTGAACTTGTTTAAGGCTTGCTTAGAACCTCTAATTGTTATGTGCTATTTGTATGCTTTTAATGATTGTTCTTAGCTCATACATTTTTTTATTTATTGCATGCATGCATGATATACTTGTTTCAATGAATACATATGTTCACATGGGACTTGCTGCAAATTGACCACCAAAACACAACCTTTCTCACATTTTTTTAACAAAAATCAAATTTTTGGTCGTCTGAAAAACACCAGATAGGCGGCCCCCTTAATTCATAAGGGCGGTCCCCTTAAAGATAAGGGGGTCGGCACCTAATTAAGGGGACCGGCCATCTGGTTTACGGATTTTACTGTTTCTTTCTGATTTTTGACCCTCTTTTACCTAGCCTCAGCTATCCTTACCTGGAAAGCTAGAACAGATTTTGGAATTTCCTAAACTAATTCAAACCCATTCCATTTCCAAACCATTTTCTTCAAATAAATTCCATCCAAATGCATATCACCACTTCACCATCCTCTTCATCCATTATCAACCACCATAAACCTCAATGGCATCCACTAGAGCTTCCATTTCCAAAGCTTCAAAAAGACCAACAATCAACATCATTCCACCAAAACAATTGTTTGTGGATTTAACTCAAGAGGACACCAAAGCTCCATCACCTAAACTTCAACTCTCATCACTAAGTGCTCTTAATACACCCTCCAAAACACCATCCACCAAAGATACTTCCTCATCCTCCATTGACTACATACCCAAATCACCAACCTCATCCACATCACCATCACCCAATGGTTACTTGAACTCACCAACATCCCCTCCTCTAAGAATCCCTTCACCACCTACAACTCAAGAAAATACATCAATGGACATCACTCTCACCCTTTCACTAATTACCCCCACTGATGTCACTTTTTTCTCATCACACTTCTCACCTATCTTTGGTCATCCCATTCCTTGGAACCTTAGGCACATAAAGATTCATGTTTGTGTTGCATTCACAACCGTACTCTCATCTTTGGATTGAGAGATGAACTCCAATATATGTTCTCTTACATTGAACACAAGCTCTCACAACCTCCCTTTTCCAACACTCCACCACCATCAATCTCTCCAAACTAAACATACTCTATGTGTAGTTGCTCATTTTCAAATAATTGTCAACCAAACCTTTTTGCAAGCAAGTCCTATGGGAATCTAGAATTTTAGGCCATTTGTAGTTTAATTTTTATGAATGATGTACTAATACGCTTCAAGCATATTATTTCTACTTGATGTATGCATGTTTGTGTGTTATACATAATTATTATGTTTAATGAATGAACTTTAGTCCTATGTTTTAATTTTGCACTTGTTTTCTTTTTAGTTGATTGAATTTTTCACATCCATAAAAGTTAAGCCTAGTTGATATGTTTTTGTGATTGTTAGTTTACACAAATAACTTGAAATTTGTTAAACATTATCAACATGTTTTAAATATTTTTCTTATTTGCTACATGTTATAAATGGTTGTTTTGTTCTTCTAACTTATTTTTGTAGCAAAGTTACCATAGCTCGATTCCTTGGTGCCCTCGAACGAGGGGGAGTACACATCAAGGGGGAGCATTTATTCCATCAGTTTGATTAACATTCATCGACGAAGCCTTTTTGATTCTACAAAAAGGGGGAGAAATGGAAATAAAACTCACTAAATACTTGTTTAAAATAATTTTACATTTAATGAGTTTAAATTTTGTAATCATCAAAAAGGGGAAGATTGTTGATAGAAATAATGCCTATAAATATTATTAATATTTTCGATCTCTCTACGTTTTAATAATCACAAAATATAAAAACGATTAATGAAAAATTAAATATAAACAAGTAATTAGTAGTAAATTTTTATTTCGAAAATTTAATCACTTAAAGGTATGAATAAACAAATGCTTAATGCATTTTATGATCAAAGAAATTTTTATTCAACCTCACATTTTTTATAAAAATGTCACAAACATTTTTATATCTTTTATAAAACATTTTTAGATTTAAAAGAAATATTTTATTCAAATAAATATTTTGAATTCAAATTTTCTACCAAAAAACGGCTAGAAATGTTCCACAAAACACATTCCTCAGAAAATACAAAAAAGGGAGCGTCTGAGCTGGGCGGCCCCCTTAATTTTAAGGGGACCGACACCTTATTTAAGGGGACCGCCCAGACAAAAAGCAAGCTCAGCTTGCCTATAAATACTGAACTATTCCCCATTGATTTTCTTACTTTTTGCACACACTTTCTTTCTGTTCTAAATCAGTTTATACCCTCATACCAATCCTTTGATCATTTAATCATAAAGCTTTGTTTTCAAGTGATCCAAGCTTAATTCCTCAAGTGCAAGAGAAGAATACTTCTTATCATCAAGTCAAGAAGTGTTATAGTTTAGTTGGTGTTATTGTGAAGTTGTGTTAGATCTTGTAAATTATTTGTGTATATTGTGAAGGTGTGAATTGTAGTTGTGTATAATAGTTATATTGTGGTGATCATTGTAAGTATAGTTAGATCGGGGTGATCTTTGTAAGTAAAGTTAGATTGATGTGATAGTAGTAGTGTCTAGGCATAGTGAAGTTGTGAATCGTAGTGAAGTTGTGAAGCAAAGTGAAGTAGTAAAGCGAAGAGAAGTTGTCACACCCCCAGACGGGGCCTGGACGGAATACATGTCCGGAGGCGTGACTTTATTGAGCATCTCAAGTAAAAAGCATAAAGAACGACCTCTAAGGGTACGTTTTGAAAAATAAACACCGTTGCAAAGTTTTAAAATAATAATTAATAAGATTTACATCGATTAAATTAAATGATTCAAAAGTTAAAATGCTGGAAGCTTATAATAAGTTCAACTAACGGTATGAAAGACATAGATACATCTCTGGTAAACGGTCAGGCAATAGACTTCACATAAGTCGAGCAACAACATCCATGCTAAGCACCTGAGAAAAACATGCTTAAAACGTCAACATAAAGTTGAGTGAATTCATAGGTTTAGTTCAAACGTTGTTATAGTGGACCACAAGATATCAAAACGTATGCGACAGTTATAACAGATACAACTTCACATAAAAAGTATTTACGTTGCACTAAGCTCATGACACGAAGCTTAACTTACGACAGATTGCATGTACATTGCCTATAAGTATTTGTTGCCCTTCCATAGTGTCCGACCAAAGACACCTAACCAGTACGGAGATGGACAATATATCCGGTTATCGGGGCCGTGGTAGTGAGTGCTACGTCTCCCGGATAGGGATAATTAGTCCCAATAGATCTATTTATTCATTCGCGCTCCCTCGACCGGTCCTCCAGTCAAGAGATTGACAGTTCATGATAGTTCGGGCAGTAGTGGTCTAAAAGCTACTTAGGCAACACGTAAACAGGGAAAATCTCACGTAAAGTACTTGTGTCCAGTTTTAAAACAAGCAATGTTTCTCACCCCAAGTTATAAAACATTTAGTCAAAACGAGTAAAAGAGTGGGGCTATGAACTCACCTTATACGGGTAGTGGATCAAAAGGAATCAATCAAGTGAAAATGAATCTCACGGTTCTAGCGACAACCTATCATATAGTCGTCGTTTAAGAATGATGTAACACAATAACGCTTAACGCAAGAACTGATCATCCGAGCACGAGTAGACACGGCGTATCCCTTTTTAAAACGTACTTTCGAAAGTTATAAGTTTTGACAAGTCTCGACGTTTTAAAACATCTTCAAAAATATTTCGTCTTTTAGTGTATTTCGTCTTTTAGTGTATTTTGTCTTTTAGTGTATTTCGTCTTTTAGTGTATTTCGTCTTTTAGTGTATTTCGTCTTTTAGTGTATTTTGTCTTTTAGTGTATTTTGTCTTTTAGTGTCCTGACACATCAACGTTGACTCAACGACCAAAAATGTTGACCTAAACTCGACACTTAACGTTTTTCTATATTTTATCAATAAGGTTTGTATAAAAGTTATATTTTCGACGCTTTTTAAGTTTAAAAAATTTTGCATGACCTTTCAAAAAAAATATCGACTTTCCATTTTTATCAACCTCGACTCGTGAAAATATCCGTTTTACAAAAGTACATCTTTTCTTGACTCGAAGAATATCCGATTATTTCGACAACACCTCAATTATCGCATCAAATCTGTTCTATACCTAACTTTTTCACGACATTCAATTTACGCTTTACCAAACAAAATCAACCAAAATTCTAACTTATAATCTCTTCGCCAACAATATTTAAACTTAATATACGATAAATCTTATATAAATAACGTAGCCGTAATATTAGCAATATATATCAAAATAGTCACAACGAACTTTTATGCATAAAAGTACAACTACTTTTTATGTTCTTCCATGTATAAACAAAAAGATTAAACTTAGAGACTTGTAGTTTTATAGAAAAATAGATAATGATTTTCACAACGATCCGCTTTGTACACCTTGTTCGGAATGATCATACGAATGCAAAAGTACAACTTATTTATGAAAAAGTAGAGATGACTTACAAAGAAACACGACGAAAGATGATTAGAAACTAAGAACAACCCAAACGTTGTTTTATAAAATACCCGGATGGAATAACAATCAACTCGAACAATATATCTTCAAATGGTTGATCAAAGATTAAAAATGTGTGGATTTGGGTGTGTGAGATGGTTCGGCCAAGAAGGAAAAGAAAGAAGATGTATGTGTGTTTTAGAGAGAGAAAACACAAGAGAATGTATTTTTGGTGTGTGAAGAATGAGAATGAAAATGAGATGAGAAGTGAGGGTTTATATCAACAAAAATCACACACACACACACACACTAGTGTGTGCCGTCGGTTAGGGGACAAGGAAGGGGGACCAAAACGATCCGCCAATCAAATGAGTGTTAGTACTAGTCCTTAACCTTGGTTTATGCAAGCTTGTCTAGGAATATTTGTTCAAATTTTGAATCCTATGCATGTATATACATGCATAGCCGGTTATAAGACCATGGGGGGGGGGGGGGGACCAAATGGCTTCCAACTTTCTAGGAATATCATGCAAGCTTGTATTTAATTTCAAGAGATACCATGCACAAGTATAGATATAAATCAAAACACGTATCACGTAAATAACGAAACGAGTAACGGTAACACGGAAAATTACGAAATTTTAAACATTGCCTTAAAACATAAAAACGTGGCTATTGCCAAAATACTACAACGTTTGGTGTCCCGGTTCGCTCCCGGCGACGATTCTCAGATAATAACGAAACAACTTCCCGGTTAAACGGTAAAGCTAAACGAAACATTTAAAAATTCAAATTTCTACACGGAAACGGCTAATTTACTGAACGGAAATTCTCGGGTTGTCACAGAAGTCATGAAGTAAAGCAAAGTTGTGAAGTGGTGTGATTAGCATACAAGAGTTGTGATAGATTGGTTCTAGCTAGGATTAGAACTCGACATTTTGCTTAGTGTCGTAAATTGGTGTAAGCAAAGTTGCGTACGGTTTTCTCCGCCTAAAGGGAGTTTGTTGACATAATGAAGAGAACTCTCGAGTTTGGTGCTCGGGGAGTGGAGTAGGGCGAAGAGGTGCTTCGTTACCGAACCACTAAAAATCTTTGTGTTGTGGTTTGATCTTTCTAACTCTTATCTCTTGTATTTCATATTTACTTGTCATTTATTTACTTAATTGTATTGTTCATATTGTGCACATATTGAGATCACATAAAGTCAAATCTAACTTTTTATAAACAAACTTAACATCAATTTAAAAAGCAGTAAACTATTCACCCCCCCTTCTAGTTTTCCACACGGATGAAATGATTAAGTTGTCAAGATTTATCGGAATGTATTTAATAGTAACAAGACTATTAAAATGAGAATGACACGTTTATGAGATTTGTTTCATCATTCCTAGACCTAGACTTAAAAAGGTTCACGTTTGGGTGGTTTGGTGAGGATGTCGGCGATGTTGTCTTCCGACAAAACTTTTTCGATGAAGATATTTCCTTTTGGACATTGTCACAAAGGAAATAACGACGAATTTTGATGAGTTTTCTATCCTAAGATCGATGGATAATGTTCGATCCTCGTTGTGTATGAGGTGAGCATGACGATAAACCATCGTGACATTCCGCATTTCATTACGAAATTCACTTGCTTTTGACAACATAGGCACACATGCTTATGAGTGTCGAGATATAAGGATGAGACGCATTTCATTACGAAATTCACTTGTGGGGAATGGTTACATGGTGAATCTTCTTGTGAAAGTGACAGGTGGATGAATCGAGGTTGATAGTAGTAAGGATGATTTGGTTTTTCATTTCACTTTTGGTGATTTGGGGATGTACTAGAACTAGTGATCACTAACAAGAGTGAATAAAAGTTATGAGGTTTGAGTGTATGGTAGAAGTGTATCTTGTGGTTTCTAGTGAATAAGAATCACCTATGTGAGTTCTTGAGAGTGTTTGGTTAAAGGATATATGTGAAGATGTGTGTTTTCCCTTCCCTTTTAATTCGTGCTCATCCGGACATAAGTTTGTGGAATAAAAAGAATAAATGAAGAGAAATAACGACGGAAGCGATGAGCTTGACAATTTCATGATGGATGACGGTTAGCATACGATGAACTTCATCCGCGAAGTTATGTAGCTCTTCTCGAATATTGCGATTGTTCTTAGAACAATCACACAATGAGGTACGGGGTTGTCTTAAATGTGGTAACAGAAATGTGGACGAAAGATATTAACCATCTATATAATAATAGAGGCATGATTAAGGTTTTTGTGAAACGACTTAGACATGAACAATAAGTGACATTTTAATTTGCATTTCGCGAATTAAAAATGCTTAAACATTTCGGATGAAATGATTAAGTTGTCGAGATTTATCGGAATGTATTTAATAGTAACAAGACTATTAAAATGAGAATGACACGTTTATGAGATTTGTTTCATCATTCCTAGACCTAGACAAAAAAAATTAAACGGTTCACGTTTGAGTGGTTTGGTGAGGATGCCAGCGATGTTGTCTAGATTGACTAAGGAAAAGCCTAATTTCTACGTGCTTAGTGTGTACTCCTAATGAGATACAAAGTTTATCGATGTATACTATCATTAGGCATATTTAGGAAGAGCCATTTAATCAAATTAGAGAATGAATATGAGACTATCACTAGTGGTGCTCAATTCAGGCTAAACACGACCATTTTTACGGGTTATACACCGAACCCAACTTCACTCTTGGAAGCAATTCAACCGTTAGGTCAAATTGAATTTCTAGTGCAATAGATTCTCCAGTAGTCATTCTCATGTTAGACAAAATAGAATTCTTATATTTGCCTAATGAAGTGTAGCAAAGATAAAATTTGTATTATCTTTTCATAGAGGACCTAACATGACTCAACTAACATACTTTAATTCCGGTTCGCATAATCCTAATCAAGATGTGTGGAATTCTAAGATAAGCGTAAGCAAGATGTTTTAATCTTTTGTTCAAGATCTATAGGTTGTTTGGTTTCGATTACATATTGCTTGATTTAATGGATGTCTTATATTTAGTCATCTTACATGTGTAGTTGTCACATGTGATATTTAACGTGTTTGGTTTTTCAAAAGCCAAGAGATGTGTTTATTTGTGACAATGACAAATATGTTATATTGAGAGTGTTTTAAGAATTCTCCATTTCATGCCATGTGAAGTGAATCTCATCAATATTATTTATCTTAATTGAGTTTGTGATTCTTTAATGATAAATGTTACATGAGTTGCTTTTCTAAACATCATAATTTTGCAACAAAAAAGATTGGGAATCTGCATCTTTCGTTATATGAACATGTTACTATCATTTAAAAAAGAAGAAAGTTTTATCTCATAATGTTTATAATGAACTAAATGATTTACAAGTATTATGTTTACTGTTGGATTTTTCATAAAAATTAAATATACACGTCTTATATTCTTTAAAATTTTTAATGAACTAATTAAGTTTCCAAGAGATATTAAAACTATCAGACTACGTAATGCATTCTGCCTTGAAGTATTGGACCATCTTTTAAATTTCCGTTACTGCTAATTATTCCACTTATTTCTTTTCTTCATCAAACCATATGCAACTAAAATAGCTTGATGTTTTTTCTTTGTATAAAAAATTATGCCAACCTGAATTGACCCGATAACCTAAGCCGATATAACCCGAACCTGATAGGACCCAAACCCAATAACCCGAATCCTTATAGGGTCGGGTTGCGGGTCATATTCTTTTATTCAAAAACCCGATTCAACCCGACTCGATACACCGATAACACGACAACCCGACCCGATAACACCCCTAATCACGATCTCCTCTAAACTATCAAAGAAACACACAATCACCTTCACCTTTAATTCTCTTATCTTCTCCTCATACCTCAAACCTATATACTCGGAGCACCTACCTTCTTCTCATTCCTCCAACGTATATACCCGGAGATCTACATAATACCGTTTGCATCGACAAAGAAAGTGAGAAGGGAGTGTAAACAGAGTAACTTTTTAACTTTACTGTGTGTTTATAGTTTACAAAGTTTGGTCATCATCAAAAGGGAGATTGTAGTGCCAAATATTACTATATTTAATCTATAAGATCCGTTATGTTTTGGTGATGACAAACATGTGACTTGTAATACATAACGTAAAGTGCGCAAGTTACTCGTAATCATAAATTATCAATGCATACTTGCATCTACATCTCTCGACGTCTCAAGTCTACATCAACACCGACATTTGTTTGCACCCAACGTAAATCACATAAGGTATGTACAATCAACATTAAACTTGTAGGATGATCAAAGAAATAAGTTTTTGTCATAAACTTTATAAATATAACAAAACTATTTCTCAAAAATTATTTAGACAAATTATTTTTGAATTATAAAGAAATGTTTTATTTGGTAATTATTTTGAATTTCAAAATCTGGTCATTTCCCCCCTAAAACAAGTCATAATTTCACTAAATTTTACCTTCATCACAAAAAGACAAAAACAAAAGTGTCTGTCGAGGAGGTCCCATAAATATGGCGGTCCCCCCGATGGCCCCCTAATATATTTGGGGTTGCCGATGTCAGATGGGCAGTTTTCAGCTCCTATAAATAGTGGGTCACTTTCAACTATTTTTACAACCTTTTGTACATATTTTTTTAGTTCTTTCTCTCTCTAGATCTCACTAAATATCTCTAAACTCTTTGATCATTTAACTTGTTTAATCTTGTTTAATCTTGTCTAAATGTGATCTAATCTTTTATCCTTTCCTTCTTCCATCAAGTACAAGAGAAGAACTTTCGTCATCGTCAAGATACAAAGTTATGTAGTCTAGTTAGTCCATTTGTAACATTTGTTATATATAGATCGAGTTCATGTCTTCTAATCTTTAGTAGTGTGTAGATCCGAATGGTGTATATATTCAGAAGGGTTGATTGTGTGTTGGTTAGTATTTTAGGCCTCAAAATACATTAGTGAAGTGGTAGATTGATTCTAGCTAAAATTAGGACTCGACATTTTGCTTAGTGTTAGAAAAAAATGTAAGCGACGCGGTTTATGTGTTTAGGCCATAAAACACAACATTTGTTATGTTGGGCCATAAAACATAACGGGTTTGGTTGTACCCGAAGAAGCACTCGGCATCTAGCTTAGTGTTGGAAAATAATGTAAGCAATGTTATAAGGTTTTCTCCGCCGGGAAAGAAGCTTGTTGATTAGTGATAGTGGAACTCTCGAGTTGGATTCTCGAGGGAGTGAAGTAGGGCGAATAGGAGCTTCGTAGAACGCACCACTAATAAAATCATCATGCGTTTGATTTTCTTTTACCTTTCAGTTTAGTTATTTATTTACATTTATCACTTTACTTTTACACTTGCATTGTGCTTATGATTGTGTGAATTGTTGTTGTATGTTGTGTTAGTCTATTGTTGTGTAGCTCTTTGTTAGTTAAACATTGTGTGTGTGGGTGTATTGGTAGAATATGAGCTAGTTATTTAAATCCATTATCGACACTTTCTCATATTTCGTCAAACTTGCTTGGTGATTTGATACAAATAATCTATGTTCGAAATCCTCTTCTAGAGGGCGCGGTCCTTTTAAATAGGGCGCACCCCCTAATGTACCAGGTGGCCCCATATATTCTTATGGGACCGCTGAAGAGAGTCATGTTTTTATTGGATATAAAAGATTTAATGTTTTTCGATAGGAAACGTATTCAACCATCCCTATACGGTTTCCACTCGTACTATTGGCTTGATGCTCATGTACTTAAACTTGGTGCTAACGTGTTGAAAGCTAAAAGACTCATTCAAATTCTATTGAATTGGGCTTTGGAAAAGTTCCTCTCTATAAAGGAAACGATGTTATACATTACTTGCGGGAGAGTTGTGCAGGTAATAAAAACGAGCATTAGATACAGATGATGGAACAAATTAAGTAGACAAAAATTAGACTTTAAGATCATAAAATTTTATGTTGCTTGGGTATTCAAATTAATTATTTCAATTGTTGAGTTTTATTTTATGAGTGAAATTAATCTTAATGCAGACCGTATTTTGTCATGGATTTACAGTACCAACAGGAAAGTCGAATGGTTTGTTAAGTCCACTGCTAAACAGGTTTGCTCTCACTCAACTAGGGGTGAGCATATGTAGCGAGAACCGCGGTTCCGAACGAACCACCCGGAACCGAACCAACCTGAACCGTAATTTTGAACTGCGGTTCGGTTTCGATTCCTCAATATGTCAAAATTTCGGTTCTCGGTTCGGTTTGGTTTGGAGCCGCGGTTCTCGGTTCCATAACCGAATAACCACCGACTTCAAATATATGGGATTTTTATTAGATTTTTGGTTTTTTTACGTGATGCTTTAAACATTCATCGTGATTTTAATAGTTTAATAAGGTACAATAGTTTCATCCTTGTTACAACTTCATGTTTATATTTCTTCATAACAATTACATTAACACATAATTCAAAAATTCATACATTCTCGTTATGGAAAAGAGTCTCAAGTGCTGGGCCGGTGAAGAATTGGTTTCCTGGTATCAGGTAAGGTACTTAGATATGTGAAACACATTAAGAATATTGAGTTTTTGGATGTTTTTTAGAAATTAGCGGTTCTAATCGGGTAGAACCGAAAATACCCGAACCGAACCCGAGAACCGAAGCGGAACCGAAACATACTCTCAGTTCGGTTCTCGGTTCCTAAAATATATGTTTTTCGGTTCTGGGTTCTATCGGTTCCGGGTCGATTCGGTGCGGTTCCAGAACCGCACTCACCCCTACACTCAACTGCTACATTAAGTGGTTATCTTTAGTCATTTTCTTTTGTATGCGTTAGAAATACACTTCGTCCATTATGTTTTGATTTTATAGACAATATAGCACAAATAAAATAGGAAATCATAATGTCATAGGTAACAAATCAAACAAATGGCTCATTCATACATGGAACAGTTTAAAATGGTCATAAACTTTTAACTAGGTAGAGTTATTGTCGTACAATGAGTCGGAAAACATCTCATGCCGACGTATACCATCAGATACATCATTTAAGGCTGAAACTAAAATCTTGCTTATTTATAAAATTTATGCATCTCAATCACATTATAACACTACACACATCTAAACAGCTTCAAGTTCCCCATTCTTCAGCTATTGCAACTCAATGCTGAGCGTGATGTTCTTAAGAGTGTAAGTGACACAAAATATATTGTTCAACTTGAAATTGGTTGCCTATGTGAAATATTATTCTCACGCTACAAGATAACTGTAGATAATTGAAGCACAAAAAGTGCTTTATAGTCGAAAATGTAATACTCCAAGTAAAGAATGTTTTCGTCGTGGTGAAACAAGTTATGTTTCACGACACTTTAACTTATACCTTTTTAATGTGCAGGTGAAATACTTGAGTTTAAATACAACAGGAACATCGCAATTGGTAAAAAACTAGCAAATCAAGCGGGATTATTCTATGTCAAATATCACCACAATATCCATGTCAAGGTACCTTTTCTCTAAACCATTTCATTATTTGTTATACTATCTAATCTTAAATGAATTGCCTACTTTTTTATGATTAGTCAGTTGTCTTAATCTATAGTTTACGAAGTTACGTAGCTTGCTAAGTTCGTGAAAAAAATGGTGAAACTATATTGAACGCTACAAATCTCTTATCAGCGGTCATAATCTATGATATTGAAGTTTGTGAAAGTATATTGAACGCTACTCATTCTTTGTCGTTCTTTCTAGGCTCGATGGACCTGTGTTTACCGGTCAAGCTAACAAGTATGTTGACTGTCCAGGTTACACCATATCCCGGCTTTAATATCTCCAACGAAATGATATTAGGTCCCCTGGATGAAAAAGTTGCTACCACTGAAGGCGGTCGGTTTTCGATCTCTCATTGCATATTGCTTGATTAATTTTCTCTCTTTTTCGCCAACAGCTACTGCCGATAGAAGGTGGCAGTCTGCCACGGAGTTATTTTCCCTTTCGGCAGCGGTATTCGACATATCATTCCATACCACCTACTTTTTTCTACCACTTGACTTTTGAATTCGAGGGGACTGATTACCACGGTCACATAATCACACAATCTTCCTCCAACAATGCGGGTCAATGTTTCCTTCCAAGTATAAAGATCCCAGGAATCAGGGCTGCTTGAATTACTTCCTGTATTAGGACCATGGGATAATCAATTGGTAAAAGATTTCTGCTGTCCTTTATAAAGAGATACCATTTTCATCGTTGCCAGGATCGTAGCTTCAAATAACTTAGAAAATCTCGATCCATGGTGTGTTACTACAAACTGGTTAGTAATCCATGGAGAAACATAAGTCAAACTGACTGGATCAGGCCAACCGTTTCCAGCAAAGCACAAAATAAGAATCCCTTTCTTCATGACTCCAAAAGCAATGAAACTCCACCACCTAAAGATATTGAATATAGGTTGCTACAATCTGGAACCGCCTTATCTACTAGAAAGAGTATCAGATCTAAAACAACTTACCATTCTTACACTCTTTTTATATGATACATTGTAAACACCAATGACATCATGTCTATGCTAGCATTCATATTTGAAAACTATGTTTTGTACTCTTTTACTTTGTGATGCAATTCCGCTTAAAACAAACCCACCATATAAATAATGATTGAAGGAGTTTGGGTTTCAGGTTAGCTTCATCAAGTTCCTTATTTTCGTCCCCTTTTAAAATCATTTTGAACAATTATTTCTTATTTTACGTGGGGATTTTCATTCAATTAGATGATTCAAACAATTATTTGCAATTGTAGAAGGCTTCTGAATCAACGGAGCAAATTTTATAGCTTGTGAGTTTTGCTTTTGGAAGCAATCATTGAACGAAAAAACCAGTAGGATTATGGCAATCCGTCAAATATTTCCCAATTCAATATTAAATTGGCAAACTACAGAACAAAAGTTATAGAAAAACACATTAAATTCTCTCACAAATTAGATGTTTTACTGCTTTGGAGTCCTACTTCTCTAGCTTTTTACATGTAAAGCTCCCTATACCATCATCATAAAGCCATGATTGAGGTGGGGTTGATCTACCATGGTGGGTCCTGGTCTGTGGTTACTTATAGTTCGGAGAAGAGTAGACTACATAGGTTTTCGATGAGGAACTAATGAAGTACCAACATGTTGAAGAAGAGATTGTACATATGCTTCAACTTGGGCTTGCCTGTATGGCTCGGGTCCATGATATGAGACCATCAATTGATGATTTTATCAAGATGATTGCTGATTTAAGGTATTCAAATCCATCGAACATCTGTTCTTTTCAGAGGTTAACAAGTCTAAAAGCTCAAAGGTGTAGACTCCGTAACAATTGATGATCTAGAGTTGTAGATGATATTATATAGTCATGTTATTGTTAAACTTTTCAGCTTTGTAGTTGATTTCCAAATTCAGGACGTTGTATGATATTCATAAGTCATAATTATCTTTTACATTTAGTCATGAAAATTTAATACATTTATACCGCTTTTAAGATTTACACTTTTGATTGTGAATGACATTTATTTTTTAGATTCATAAATGACCAAAATCAATATCTCTTTTTGAGTATATAACGAGTTGTGTGTTAATAGTAGAGGGGGGTGTTAATTGTTTCCTTTTAAAATCTTAAATTGTTTCGTATCAAAATTGTCGATTCAGCGTGTCATAATATGCGAGTGTTCCATAGAAAATATTATCATATCACAACAATACAAAACAACACACAAATGCAAGTATTAAATTGTAAAGAAATTAAATGCGAGTTAAATGTAATGAGATAAGTGAAAAGGAAAATGCAAAACCAGACACGATGATTTTTACTGGTTTCGGTCACGAGCTCTCTTCGCCTTTACTCCAACTCACCCGTAGTACCCAACCGAGAGTTACTACTCTAGTCAACTAAGCTCCCTTAATGGCGGAGATAACGTACCCAACTTTCACTTATATCAATTTTCGACACTAAGCTAGATGTAGAGTTCTAATCTTAGCTAGAACTAATCTTTCACGACTTCTTCACTACTTTCACGACTTCACAACACAACTTCACAACTACACAACTTCTTCATGCCTTAGTATTCTTCACCACACTACTTCACTACTTCACTTCACGACTTCACTACCCTTCACAACTTTTCTATACTCAATTAACAAACTTATACTTCACAACTAGACCACTACTTTGATCACACAGGGATCTAATCTTAACTTCCTATGATCTCCACGATCTAACAACTATACACACCATGATCACCGATGATCAAGTTATTACACAAGTTTAGGAATACATAGACTCGATCTATACATTGTGAATGTAAGACATGTCACAAATGCACTAACTAAACTACATAACTTCGCATCTTGATGATAGCAAGAGTTCTTCTCTTGCACTTGAATGGATGGATGATTGGATCACATTTAAACAAACTTATAACAAGTTAAGTGATGAAAGAAAAAGGTTTGAAAGAAGAGTTTAGATCTGAGAAAAACTATGTGCAAAGAGGTGAGAAAATATGTGAAAACAGTCCACTATTTATAGGGAAAAATATTGATTTTTTATTTCGGCGGTCCCCTTAATTATACAAGGGCGGCCCTCTTAATTATGGCCTGTCCCCTTAATTAATTAAGGGGGCCGCCCATTTTTCAGACGCTCATTTTTTTGTCTTTTTGTGAGAAAAGTTTTTCTAGAACTTTCTAGCCGTTTTTGGGTAGAAAATTTGAATTCAAAATGTTTATTTTGAATAAAACATTTCTTATAAATACAAAAATGTTTTGTATATTTTTTTTAAAAATGTTTGTCCCATTTTATCAAAAAAAATGTAAGGTTTAGAAAAATAAAAAATTTCTTTGATCATTCAACAAATTAAAGTTTGTTTGTTCATACCTTTAGTGATTTACGTCGGGTGCGAACTTAAATTTGTTGTTGAAGAAAACATGAGATGTCGAAAGATGTTGATGTATGAATTGATGATTTGTGATTACGAGTAACTTAAGCACTTTACGTTATGTGTTATAAGTTACATGTTTGTCATCACCAAAACATGAAGAAAATATATAGATTAAATATCGTAATGTAATATTTTTACCAACATAATGGAACAAAGCAGGTTGTAGTTAATAAGGAGAGTGATAGTGATGAGGATGATATGTATGAGGTGCATAATGAAACTGCGCGCCTTATAACATCTAACCCAAATGCCGGTTAGTAAAGCGTCTACTAGTGGCACGAGAGTTGAGAATGTTAGTCTTTACGAACAATGGAAAGAGATCTATGAAGATGACCCCTATGATGATGTTGCTTTTGATTCACTTGGGCTTACTAAAGAACAAACGGCTTATGCTAATATTAATCTTCGTGGTCAAATTAAAGAGGTGTTTAGTGTAGTTGTTTATAAGTTTGGTTTGTTATTCTTATGATTGTTATGGTTTGAAGCACAATAGGTGTGTTTGTTTTTTCGCCTTTTTAGGCTCATCCTTTGTACTTAACTGTTTTTAGGAGTTTACCCAGGATTTTAATCCCTGTACCCAGAAAGAAAATGGAAAATATTTCTGGTAACGAGACATTTTTATTTTAGGTTATACATCCATCCGTTATTCCCGGCCATACATATAAACTTTTTAAGTTCAATAACAAGAACGTACTCCAGCAATTGCTAACACAAACACTATAAACAACAGCCCTTGCAACGTCTTAAGTGACTGTTACAATACCGTTAATAAAAATTTAGCGACAGCATTTGCGTCATTTTGCAGAACACGATTTTAGATGACTCACTTTTTGATTAGATGGCTTAATGTTCTAAGATATTCACAGTTTTATAGCACGCCGTGAAGACCTGGTATAGTCACATTCCAGTTGATGCCTCTAAGCGTCCCTAGCTAGTATTGAATACATGGTATGTCGTTTCTAGACCGTTTAGATGGCTTAATTAATGTTCTAATTAAGGACATGAAACACCATTTTATATAACTTTGTCTTTGTTAAATATCAACCGAAAGCTAATTAAATGAAACACAATACATATAATGTCTCATTCCACTACATCCTAACAAGTACAAAAAATGCTAAAAACAATAAGAAAAAAGTGGGTGATAACTATCAGCAAGGTTTTCCAGGAATACATTTGAGTGTGCCAGCACAACTGGTGAGCTGAAGAACTGCTGATCCTGGTTCAGCTGGAATCAAATGGCTTTTTTGTTCAGGGGTTAGATGCGGGTCACACCCTGATGCCACAAATATAGCTCCATTTTCTAACAAGTCTTTTTCAGATCTCCAGTTCCACTTCATTGACTCTGCATGCGGTGCATCAGCCCTCACCAACACCTTCAAAATTTTAAAACCACATGAAAGTTATAATTTATACCCATTCCAATAATCTGTAACATATATATCTGAAGGTAATGGTGTTTATTCAATTAGCTATACATTTTTTTTCATTGGGTCATTGGGAGCATGGAATCGGTTGCCTTGGCTAAGGATAGTAGGATGGGCACTACCACCAATGGCGTACGTTCCCCAGCTGGTGTAGTCATTGTTAACCACCTGGAAAAATCCAAATCGACATCGTGGCATTCTTTGATCACATCCTTCTGCGAACCTGTTGAATGCGACCGTGACATGCATATTTTTATCATGTTCATGTGAATTGTCTGCTCCGAGTAATAGAATCTGTTTGTGCAAAACAGTTTAGAGGAAAAAATCATATATACATTGAATATATATAAGAAGTTTCATATTAGTTACTTTTTGGTGATGACTAAATTTGCAATTGGAAATGGTAACAGCAGTGCTACCCAACGTGACATCAATGAGGCCATCTGGACCATGACTAAGTGTGCAGTGATCGATCCATATCTTCGAAGAACCAGCAATACAAATACCATCTCCGTCGCTCTTATGTCTATGTCCTGGTTTACCGTCCGTTGCCTTAATAATTCCGCCTTCCGTTACTTTAATATCATGTATGTGAATGTTATGAATGATGACATTGCAAACGTTGTGAATGGTGAGACCGCCACAAGTGATCTCAACATTTACACCTCTTCCATCAATTGTCTTGTCTTTGTTTATCACAAGCTCGTGCTTAAGTCTTATAACCATATCTTTCTTAAAGATGATCCACAAAGGTTTATCCTGGGTGACACCACAACGAAGTGTCCCTGGCTTTGGATTTGCAGCATTGTCATCTGAACAATCAGTCACCACATAGATTTCCCCACCCAAGCCTCCAGTTGTTCCCTTTGCAAAACCTTGCGCGCATTTGGCTAATGCTTGTCGGTTTTTTTCCCAATCATTTTTGCACCTCCAACACTTGTCAATTATGTTGTGTGCTCCACATTCGTGTAAGGCCCTCCTTGTTGAATTCAATTGAGCCCTACAACACAAATTTACATCTTAAAAAAAACAAACCTACAACTATATATACCACGAAAATAAGAACAAATGCACTCACGCTTCGAGCTCACCGCCAATGTCAGCCCGAGAAGCCGCACCCACGTAAACAATCGCTGCGGTGAACAATATGACAAAATAATGTTTTTCCATTGTATGATTATCTTTTTTTCTACAATTTTTTTATCTCTAAGTACCGAAGGTACTTTATTTATTGCTTATTCTTTATTGTGATTTCTAAAGCGAATCATGTAGCGATGCAAGCCAATGACTCGCTTGTTATTTTTATTTTACTTCTAAATTTTATCAATTCCTGTTGATTTTCATCATTTAAAGAAGGCAATGCCGTTTGTGAACATTTAGAAATTAACGGTTTATCAAGGAACGTACGAAGATCGAAATATTAGGAGTCAAGGACAATCTTACATTCGTCAAATTTGGTCTTGTCAAACAAATAACTAAAATAAGAGATAGAGAGTCGTTGGAATACTCAAGTCATGCACAACGAACAAAAAAAACTATAATGTCTAGTTATTACCTTGAATAAGAAAATCATAATGTTATGATCTCGAGACACCTTTCTATCATAAAATTAAGGAAAAATGACGAAATTATCTATTTTTCAACCAAAAAATCAAAATTTAATCAAGCTATTGCGACTTTCTTAATGACAGTTGTTTTAATTTAGGACTTTTTGTGACATTTTTATCCTAACTCAATGACACTTTTTAAGAAACCGTCAGTAAGTACTAAAAATGTCACTAAATAAATGAAAAAAATTCACAAATCTGCCCAAAAAAATGAATAGTTTGACAACGTACCATTCTTAGCTCATTATGCTTTAAAATAGTATATATTAATTTAGGTCATTTTCCAAAAACAGAATTACAGTTTTAAGTCTAAAAGAGTAACACCAGTAAAATGCTTTTATCGTGATAGTATATAAAATTTTAATGTCAAGTTAAATAATATAGTTTTATGAAATATCTCTATGGATTAGTGAACACGTGTTTTATAAAAGTTAGTCAACTTATATGTTTGCTTAGTTAATAAGAAGCTAGCTAGACAAATACCCCCTAATGTTATGATTTTTGAATATTAGTAAGTATAATTACTATATTTTAATGTATATGTTATATGTGATCAGGAGCTCAAGAAGTTCTCAAACATATGCTTAGCTTTCAATCAAGTTACAAAGTGAATGCCAAATTTGCATACATTGTTTAGAAAATGTTGTGTTTAGTCTTTATTTTAGCAAAAGTCTAGGGTAGTCAAGTGTTAAGTTTTCGTGGGCTAACTTGTGTCCCAAGTCCAGCCCATGTGTTTTAGGGTTTGTTCTCCCCCTCATCTCTATAAAAGGAGGTGAGGGGGGAAGGGATTGAACACATCATTCTTTCAATACTAATCATTCGATTAGGGTTTATTATCTTGTGCTCTTTTTCTTTCTTTTCTGTCGATCAATATATTCTGCTAGGGTGTGTTCTTTATTCGACATCGAAGTTATCCGTTCTAGTATCGAGGTTGTAGGCTATCAAAACCTACAAGTGGTATCAGAGCCTTGGTTCGAAGGTTTTTCGATACTAGGTTCGAAGTCGTTAAAGGGTTGATCGTTTTTTTTTGAAGGAGCAGGGTTTCTGTTTGGGCTTCCAAGTTCAACGACAACAAGAAAAGTTACTGTTTGGTTCGTGAACAGTAACGGTAGCAGCAAGAAGATCGGTGCGACTGGTTTGTTTCGTTTTTTTTCCGACGTTAAAGGGAATAAGGAGAAACATTACTGGTTGGTTTTTAGAAGTTAACGAAAGAAAAGAATATTACTTTGGAGGATTTTTTGCACAAGGGACTTTGTTGAGGTTTCGATTTTGTGTAGGGCTGTATCCACAAGGTTAGGAGATCAACAAGGGATAAGATGACGGGAGCCAAGTTTGAAACTCGAGAATTCGATAGAACTGGTGTTTTGGGTTATGGAGATCAAGATGCCGTGCTTTAATTAATCCAACATGGATGTGAAGCAGCTCTGGAGGTTTTACCCGAGGATATGGAAGCTCAAGCGAAAACTGAGCTAAACAAGAAAGCTCACAGTGCCGTGATTTTGTGTTTAGGTAACAAGGTTCTGAGAGAGGTTACCGGGGAGACGACTGCAGCGGGGGTTTGGTCAAAGCTCGAGACTTTGTATATGACAAAGTCATTGGCCAACAAGTTGTACCTAAAGAAGAAGTTGTATACATTCTCTATGCCGGCTGGACGAAAGATTTCCGAGCATATAGATGAGTTCAACAAAATCGTTCTTGATTTAGCAAATATTGAGGTAAAATTCGAGGATGAAGATCTTGCTTTATTATTACTCACTTCTTTACCAGCATCATACGAACACTTTGTGGATACCTTGCTCTATGGACGGGAAGCTTTGACTTTGGAGGACGTGATGGCCACACTAAATTCAAAGGAAATCAAAGAAAGGTCTAAGGCGAAGGGGGATGATGGTGAAGGGTTATATGTGAGGGGAAGAACTGATCGTAAGGATTCACGCCAGTCAAGGGGAAAGTCAAGATCGAAGTCTCGAGGTGGAAGACTCAAGTGCTATATTTGCCAATCTGAGGATCACTTGAAGAGAAATTGTCCGAAGAATAATCGCAAGAAGTCAACAGGTTACGTCAAGAAAGATGAGCAACCAAGCTCTAGTGGTTCGACTTATGACGACTCTGAGGTGATGATGGTGATGAGCACACAGGCTCAAGCTCTGCTAGATTTGATCATGGATTCAGGATGTTCATACCACATGACACCCAGGTTAGATATACTTTTTGATTTTCTGGAATGCGATGGGGGCAGTGTATAGTTGGGTGACAACAGGGAGTGTAAAATCAGAGGTATTGGCAAGGTGAGGTTACAACTGAAAGATGGGTCAAGTTTTGTGTTACACAATGTCAGGTATATTCCTGAATTGAAAAGAAACTTGATATCGCTGGGAACTCTTGAAAAAGAGGGATATACCATAAAAATATAGTCGGGCAAAATCAAGGTGATTAATGGTTCCAGGGTTATTTTATCTGGAATACGAAGGAATAATTGCGTATACTCTTTGGATGGCCATGTAATGGCAGGTGAGCTTAATGCTAGTGTTGAAGAAAAAGACAGTCTTGCGCAGGTTTGGCATGAACGATGGACTATGAGCGAGGCGGGACTACAGGTGCTGGAAAAGCAAGGGCTGTTTGGCAAGAAAAGTCTAGGTAAGCTCGATTTTTGTGAGAATTATGTTCTGGGAAAGTCACATCGAGTCAGTTTCGGTGTAGGAAGGCACATACTCAGGGAGTGATAGTCTATTTCATTCAGCTATTTGGGGTCTGTCTCAGGTGGAATCATTAGGAGGTAAGAGGTATTTCTTATCTATTGTTGATGATTATTCCAGGAGGGTATGGGTTTATATCCTCAGGTTCAAACACGAAGCATTTGGAAAGTTCAAAGAGTGGAAGCAATTAGTAGAGAATCAGACTGGGAGGACAGTTAAGAAGCTGAGGACGGATAATGGTCTTGAGTTCTGTAACCGGGAGTTTGAGCAGCTATGCATTGAGAGTGGGATTGCTAGACATTTGACAGTTGCCGGGATGCCGCAACAGAATGGGGTAGCAGAACGTATGAACAGAACTCTCATGGATAAGGTACGCTGTTTATTAATTCAGTCTGGATTGCCCAAGACCTTCTGGGCAGAAGCGACATGTACGGCCGCATATCTTATCAATAGGTCACCATCGAGAGCGATTGAGAAAAAGACACCTATGGAGATGTGGTCGGGACATCCAAGTGATTATGGGATGTTGAGGATTTTTGGTTGTGTCGCATATCCACACGATAAACAAGGTAAGCTTGAGCCGAGAGCGATAAAATGCGTTCTTTTGGGGTATCCCGAGGGTGTGAAGGGGTACAGACTATATAGGCTTGATGGTGAATCACCTAAAATAGTCACTAGCAGGAACGTAGTCTTCAATGAAAGTGTCATGTACAAAGACACGTTGAAGGATTCTGGTGCAGGTGATAAGTCTGTTGAGGAATTACAGGTTGAGGTGGAACTACAGAGGTTAAATAATCATACGCCTGAGGAAGATCAGATAGACCAGGAAGATGGCGATGATGAAGATGCAGGGGATCATGAAACTGATCAAACACCGGATCTCACAGATTATCAGTTGGCTCGGGATAGAGAGCGAAGGACAAGAACGAAACCTTTAAGGTTTCGAGATGAAAGTAATATGGCTGCTTACGCGTTTGCTGCAGCAGAGGAAGAAGATACTCATGAACCATTGACATACCAAGAGGCAGTTGCTTGTGAAGACAGTTCTAAGTGGAAAGCTGCTATGGAAGAAGAGATGGATTCTCTGAGGAAGAACAAGACCTGGGAATTAGTAGATCATCCAGCTGGTCAAAAGTTGGTGAGCTGCAAATGGCTGTTCAAGATAAAGGAAGGGATTGAAGGTGTTCAAAAGCCTAGGTACAAGGCAAGGTTGGTGGCTCGTGGATTCACACAAAGAGCAGGTATTGATTACAATGAAGTATTTTCTCCGGTAGTTCGACACACATCTATTCGGGTTATACTTGCATTGACTGCGTGTAAAGATTATGAGCTGGAGCAGCTTGATGTAAAGACGGCATTTTTACATGGAAATCTTGAAGAAGTGATCTACATGAAGCAGCCACCGGGATATGAACAAGGTAACAAGGTATGTTTGTTAAAGAAATCCCTTTATGGTTTGAAGCAGTCACCTAGGCAATGGTATAGGAGGTTTGATGAGTATATGCTGAGCAACGGGTTCAAGCGTAGCAGTTACGACAGCTGCGTATATTACAGGAGTTATGCACCAGGTGAGTATATCTATCTATTGTTATATGTAGACGATATGCTGATTGCTTGTAAGAGCAAGACTGAGATTGGGTCTACCAAGTCTTTGCTTAAAAAGGAGTTCGACATGAAGGAGCTCGGGGAAGCAAAGAAGATTCTTGGTATGGAGATCGTCAGGGATCGGAGTCGCAAGATTCTGAGGGTGTCACAATCTGGGTACGTTTCTAAGATTTTAAATAATTTTAGAATAGACAATGGGAAATCGGTTAAGATGCCATTGGGTGGGCACTTCAAGCTGTCGTTGAAGGATTGTCCGGTTAAGGATTGTGATGTTGAAAGGATGAGTAAGGTGCCATATGCAAATTTCGGTTGGGAGTTTAATGTACTTGATGGTGTGCACGAGGCCAGACATAGCGTATGTTGTAAGTGTAGTTAGCATATATTTGGCAAATCCAGGTAAAAATTATTGGGAAGCAGTGAAGTGGATTTTGAAATATTTGCGGGGTACTGCAAATGTGGGTTTGGTATATAGGACAAATCGTGGCAACCATGTGGACGTAACAGGTTTTGTTGATTCAGACTACGCTAAGGATCCAGATAAAGGTAGGTCTATCACGGGTTACACATTTTTAGTGCAGGGATGTGTTGTAAGCTGGAAGGCAATGCTACAACACGTGGTGGCTCTTTCAACTAAAGAGGTGGAGTATATGGCTCTTACGGAGGTTGTGAAGGAATCTATTTGACTAAGGGGACTCTTGGAAGAGTTAGGCGTAGAGCTTAACACTGTGGCAGTTAATTATGATAATCAGGGCGCGATTCACTTATCGCGGAATCATGCTTTTCATGAAAGGACTAAGCACATCAATGTGCGTTATCACTTTATCAGAGAGGTCTTGGAAGCAAAGACGGTTAAAGTTCTGAAGGTGGGTACTGAACACAATGCTGCGGATGCCTTGACGAAGGTGGTACCTGGACTCAAGTTACAACATTGCTTGGAGTTGCTGAATGTTTGTGTATGCTAATATAAAGCCTAAGGTGGAAATTATTGTGTTTAGTCTTTATTTTAGCAAAAGTCTAAGGTAGTTAAGTGTTAAGTTTTCGTGGGCTAACTTGTGTCCCAAGTCCAGCCCATGTGTTTTAGGGTTTGTTCTCCCCCCTCATCTCTATAAAAGGAGGTGAGGGGGAGGGGATTGAACACATCATTCTTTCAATACTAATCATTCGATTAGGGTTTATTATCTTGTGCTCTTTTTCTTTCTTTTCTGTCGATCAATATATTCTGCTAGGGTGTGTTCTTTATTCGACATCGAAGTTATCCGTTCTAGTATCGAGGTTGTAGGCTATCAAAACCTACAGAAAGAATGTTTAGCAAATGCAAATGATGCTCTTAGTATGCATCATAGTATAAAAGAATTGTGGAGGATGCCTTTAGCTACCTCCGTCCCACTTTGATTGTCCTTTTTTGACTTTTTGAAATCTTTCTTTTTTAACTTTAATCTTTAATAATTTTGTTTGTGTTACATAATATTTGATGAAAATTATACCAATGAAAATATATTTAAGAACCAACCCATTCATATATTTTGCATCAAGTATTATATAACACAAACAAAAATATTTAAGATTAAAGTTGAAAAAAAACTTCAAAAAGTCAAAAGAGGACAATAAAAGTAAGACGGAGGGAGTAGTATACAAGGCAACTGATATGAGATCGGGTAGATATCTTTTGTATTCAGTATGTAGTAAAAAAATAGTATAATTTTTTTTAACGACGATTTTATTAATTCTAGCCAGGATCTAGAAACAAAAGAAGCTGCATGGGATTACAAGTATGAACAAGCAATAGCCGGATCACTAGTCCAATTTAACCAACACGGTTTACAATTCTTACTCCTATGAGAAATCCATAAGTAGGAGAGGAGTTTTATGTCATCGCCGATTAAGTCTTTCCTTGGAGGTTTAGGGTCGAAACATATCCTGTTGCGGAGATTCCAAATTGCCCACAAAATTGTTTGAACTACCGCATCAAAGATCCGAGCAGATTTAGTGGGCAAATTTGTGTTATCAGCCCACTTAATTAGGGACGGGAAATCTTTGGGATAATCATGAAAGCCCCACCATTTGGAAACCAAAATCCAAGAGGATTTCGCGATTGAGCAGTCGATAAGGAGATGTTGTAAGGTTTCAAATTCATCGTTACAAACCCGACACAATATTGTTGGGATTTAACAAACTAGGTAACCAAGTTAGCTACGAGTACGCAGCGGAATGGATCTAGTTTTAGCATAAAAATTAACACATAATAAAGGGAAGTAAACTAACCTTTAAGCCTTAGATCCTGAAACGAATTAGAGATTAAATTATCGCCTTTACGGTTGCTCACACAAACACGTCAACCAAGTATGCCAAGTTGTCTAACCTTGACTTCACGAACCAAACACCACATGTTGTATAATCGAACCAAACGCACCACTTGAGCTTGAACCGAAAACCAAGTAAACCGAATAACCTTGCACCAAAAATCGTCAAACCCTAATTAGGGTTTACTCTAATTCGGTGAACAGAAAAACAAAACAAACCGAAACCCTAAGTTTGGGTTTATGTGTTAGCCGAGCAGGGTAACACCAAACAAAACACCTTGTGTTAATCTTGAATCGTCGAAATAAGGAAAAACAAGAAAAACCGAAAACCTTAAAGGTTTTGGATCGAATTTTGTTTTTTAGATGAGAGCCAAAAATCCTAAAAGGGGTTTTAGGGTTTTCGGTTAAGGTTTTAGGTGAGTTTTAGGGATTTGTAAGTTGTAGAATGAATTAAGAATGAGGTGTAGAGGTTGTGTTTATATAGACACAAGCCCAAACCCTAATTCTTGTACAACAAGGAAACTATTGTTTCCTTTTCCCCCTCCTTTAACCCTACAACTGAACAAACACCCCCTTCTAGAACCCTTAG
>BQNB010042020.1:1817-18633 GCA_026074375.1 Tanacetum coccineum | reverse complement strand
GTTATTTGTAATTATTTTCTAAACTAATCGCTTGATGGGAAGTCGACTTGCAATAAACATTTGACCAAGGGAAATCAAAATGCTCCCCGCTAGGCATCACGCGTGACACCAACGACTTGGACATCCGGGAAGTGAAGTTCTACGTTTCTTACTTTTTAATAATGATATTTTGTGTATAAAGTGAAGTCTCCTCAAGTTTGTCATGCTTGCTAGCTTGGCAAGCATGCGAGACTTCCATTTTTTATAGTTTGTAGTTAATTTTGCTTTTGATATTGTGCATTCGGATTTGTGGACCTCTCCACTTCTGAGTCAAAGTGATATTTAATACTATGTTATTTTTCTGAACCATTTTTCTCATCACTTGTGGATCGAAGTTTGTTGAATTTTGTTCTCTTGTAAAACTCAAATTAAAGCTTTTCAATGTAGGGTTGAGCATATTGGATCGTCGATCGGACCGGACCGAAAAACTGGACCGAACCGGACCGAACATATTTCGGTCCGGTCCTCGGTTCATGCTTTTCCTTAAACTCGGTCCTCGGTCTGGTCCTGTTCAGTCTTACAAAAAACCCGGCGATTATACTTTATTGGACCGGACTGGACCGGACCATTTCGGTCCGGTCCTCAGTTCGGCGTTTTGAACAAATTCGGTTTCGGGTCTTCGGAATCGAGATTGACATACATTTTGTTCGGGATCACGTGGCTACTGGACAAGTTCGCGTTTTGCATGTTCCTCCACGCTATCAACATGTGGATATTTTCATTAAAACTTTCCGTCCCGCAATGTTTGATGAAGTATAGCGTTTTGGCTTCCCCCGTTGCATAGTCTTTTTCGCACGTCGGATTATTTAGTTTATCAAATTAACCCATACTACATTAAATGGTTTAATATGTAATTATTTTTCTAAACTAATCGGCTTGATGTTTAATCGACTATTCAATAAACATTTGACCAAGGGAAATCAAAATGCTCCCCCACGCTATCAACATGCGGATATTTTCATTAAAAGACTTCCGTCCGCATTGTTTGATGAAGTATGAGCGTTTTGAGCTTCCTCAGCCGTTCATAGTCTTTTAGCAACGTCGCTTAATTTAGTTGATGCAAATTTAACCAATACTACATAAATTGGTTTATTTTGTAATTATATTCTAAACTAAACGCTTGATGGGAAATCGACTTTCGAGATAAACATTGACCAAGGGAAATCAAAATGCTTCCCGCAAGGGCATCACGCGTGACACCAACGACTTGGACATCCGAGAAGTGAAGTTCTACGTTTTTTACTTTTGAATAATGATATTTTGTGTATAAAGTGAAGTCTCCTCAACTTTGTCATGCTTGCTAGCTTGGTAAGCATGTGAGACTTCCATTTTTATAGTTTGTAGTTAATTTTGCTTTTGATATTGTGCATTCGGATTTGTGGACCTCTCCACTTATGAGTCAATTAATACTATGTTATTTTTCTGAACCATTTTTCTCATCACTTGTGGATCGAAGTTTGTTGAATTTTGTTCTCTTGTAAAACTCAAATTAAAGCTTTTCAATGTAGGGTTGAGCATATTGGATCGTCGATCGGACCGGACCGAAAAACTGGACCGAACCGGACCGAACATATTTCGGTCCGGTCCTCGGTTCATGCTTTTTCCCTTAGAACACAGTCCTCGTCAGGTCCGATCATTCTTACAAAAACCCGCGCTTTAAACTTTATTGGACCGGACCATTCTCCGGTCCTCTTCGCGTTTTGAACAAATTCGGTTTCGGGTCTTCGGAATCGAGATTGACATACATTTTGTTCGGGATCACGTGGCTACTGGACAAGTTCGCGTTTTGCATGTTCCTCCACGCTATCAACATGTGGATATTTTCATTAAAAGACTTCCGTCCCGCATTGTTTGATGAAGTATGAGCGTTTTGCGTCCTCCCGTTGCATAGTCTTTTAGCACGTCGGATTATTTAGTTATGCAAATTAACCCATACTTACAGTAATTGGGTTATTTGTAATTATTTTCTAAACTAATCGCTTGATGGGAAGTCGACTTGCAATAAACATTTGACCAAGGGAAATCAAAATGCTCCCCCACGCTATCAACATGCGGATATTTTCATTAAAAGACTTCCGTCCGCATTGTTTGATGAAGTATGAGCGTTTTGCGTCCTCCCGTTGCATAGTCTTTTACAAGGGAAATCAAAATGCTCCCCCACGCTATCAACATGCGGATATTTTCATTAAAAGACTTCCGTCCGCATTGTTTGATGAAGTATGAGCGTTTTGCGTCCACGCCTTTGCATATTCCTTAGCAACGTCGTATTAATTATTATGCAAATTATCCCTACATACATAATTGGTGTTATTTGTAATAATTTTCCTAACTAATCGCTTGATGGAAAGTCGACATGACAATAAACATTTGAACCAAGTGAAATCAAAATTGCACCCGCTAGGCATCAAGCTTGATCACCAACGCTTTGGACATTCCGAAGAGAAGTCAACGTTCTAACTTTTTAATATGAATATTTTGTGTATAAAGTGAAGTCTCCTCAATTTGTCAGTTGCTAGCTTGGAAGCTTCGAGACTTCAATTTTTATAGTTTGTATAATTTGCTTTTGATATATTTGTCATACTGAATTGTGACCTCTCCACTTCTGAGTCAAAGTGATATTTAATACAATGTTAAAATATAAAAATTTTGATTTTCAGAACCATTTTTCACATCACTTGTGGTCGAAAGTTGTTGAATTTGTCTGCTAGTAAAACTCAAATTAAAGCTTTTCAATGTAAGGGTTGACATATTGATCGTCATCGGACCGGACCGAAAAACCGGACTCGAACCCGGACCGAACAAATATCGGTCCGGTCCTCGGTTTCAATGCTTTTCCTTAAACTCAGTCCTCGGTCTGGTCCTTTCAGTCCTTACAAAACACCCGCGAATATACTGTATTGGACCGGACTGCCGACCATTTCGGTCCGGTCTCAGTAGGCGTTTTGAACAAATTCGATTTATGGGGTCTTCGGATCGAATGACATACATTTGTTCGGGATCAACGTGCTACAAGACAAGTTTTCGCGTTTATGCTGTTCTCCACGCTATCAACATGCGGATATTTTCATTAAAAGACTTCCGTCCGCATTGTTTGATGAAGTATGAGCGTTTTGCGTCCTCCCGTTGCATAGTCTTTTAGCACGTCGGATTATTTAGTTATGCAAATTAACCCATACTTACAGTAATTGGGTTATTTGTAATTATTTTCTAACTAAAACCGCTGATGGAAGTCGAACTTTCAATAAACATTTGACCAAGGGAAAATCAAAATGCTCCCCCCACGCTAAAAACATGCGATTTTTCATTAAAAGACTTCCGTCCGCATTGTTTGATGAAGTATGAGCGTTTTGCGTCCTCCCGTTGCATAGTCTTTTAGCTACTTACGCGAGTGACAACAAAGTTTCTATCGAATTTGACGAGTTTGGTTTTTTCGTGAAGGACTATTTGACTCGGCAGATTCTCCTTCATGTGATAGCATCGAAGACCTGTATCACCATGTCTACATCCTTCCTTGCTAGGCATCACGCGTGACACCAACGACTTGGACATCCGGGAAGTGAAGTTCTACGTTTCTTACTTTTTAATAATGATATTTTGTGTATAAAGTGAAGTCTCCTCAACTTTGTCATGCTTGCTAGCTTGGCAAGCATGCGAGACTTCCATTTTTTATAGTTTGTAGTTAATTTTGCTTTTGATATTGTGCATTCGGATTTGTGGACCTCTCCACTTCTGAGTCAAAGTGATATTTAATACTATGTTATTTTTCTGAACCATTTTTCTCATCACTTGTGGATCGAAGTTTGTTGAATTTTGTTCTCTTGTAAAAACTCAAATTAAAGCTTTTCAATGTAGGGTTGAGCATATTGGATCGTCGATCGGACCGGACAGAGAAACTGGACCGAACATATTTCGGTCCGGTCCTCGGTTCATGCTTTTCCTTAAACTCGGTCCTCGGTCTGGTCCTGTTCGGTCTTACAAAATACCCGGCGATTATGCTTTGTTGGACCGGACTGGACTGGACCATTTCGGTCCGGTCTTCGGTTCGGCGTTTTGGACAAATTCGGTTTTGGGTCTTCGGAATCGAGATTGACATACATTTTGTTCGGGATCACGTGGCTACTGGACAAGTTCGCGTTTTGCATGTTCCTCCACGCTATCAACATGCGGATATTTTCACTAAAAGACTTCCGTCCGCATTGTTTGATGAAGTATGAGCGTTTTGCGTCCTCCCGTTGCATAGTCTTTTAGCACGTCGGATTATTTAGTTATGCAAATTAACCCATACTTACAGTAATTGGGTTATTTGTAATTATTTTCTAAACTAATCGCTTGATGGGAAGTCGACTTGCAATAAACATTTGACCAAGGGAAATCAAAATGCTCCCCCCCCCAAAAAAACCCAACTAAGATATTGTGGTTTCGAGTCCATTTAGTATTTGCTATTGGAAAAAGAGGAAGTCGACTAAAAGTGCATTTTTTAGGCAGAGCTATAACATCTAAACCATCTATTGCAAGTCAAAACATATTCATCTCTAGTGAGTCGGTATATAATCAGGTCATCGTAAGCAGGTTGGAACTGCATCACTAGTCAAAACGACAAACTATCGTCATTAACTATGTGTTTTAGCCAGTTGCTATATTAAAGAAGCAATCGGTGTTTAGTAAAACTCGCTCGCTAAATAGGCAACCTTGACATAACATCAGTTTTATTCATCCAATCAACATTTATAATTAGGGTTAGTATTGGCAATGATCAAGAGCTAAAATTAGATTAAACAATGCTACTGTAGGTTTATAACTTAACACATTAAAAGTTAAAGATGAACAGATGGCAAACCAGAACATAAAGCATAGAAGCAATAATAATCATTAGGTAACGACCGAGAAACGCATCAGCAATAAACGCGCCCACTAACGGAAGAATTAAGGTCGTTCCAGACCACGCGTTAGTATTCTCAGCAGCAGTTGCCGTTGACTGTCCCAACGGCCCAGTCAAATAAATGATCAAAGTAGAACTGACTCCAGAATATGCAAATCTTTCAGCTACTCCAACACCTTCATTTATATTCACACAGTTCGAAGTTAATAACAGTTAAATAAATAACTATATGAGAATGTTTTTTGTAATTAAAGTTACCAATGATGAAATAAGAGGATCGCCAGCAACCGGATTTTGATCGGAGGGCAGGACAGTTTTTGTAGTCAACGGCGCCGTCAACGAAGTCTTTGAGCAGCGGAGAGGAGAATTCGGCAGTGGTGGTGGTGGTGGCATCCATGAATGGAGGGAGAGTGACTTGGTGGAAACTGTCATCTTTAATATTTCAAATCTGCAGAAACAGGTGTTTAATCTTTTCTGTACATTTCATTAAAATAATTGGATAAAAAAGTAGGTGATGCAGAAACAGGTGTTTAATCTTTTCCATGGTTCTAAAAGGTGCGCAAAGGCCTCGCAAAGGCCGCGCAAAGGCGCGAGGCGTGACCTCCACGCCACGCAATAGACCAAGGCTTGAGTTTAAGGCTTGACGTGAGATGGGGAGTGAAAAAACGTGATAAGACGCGATAAAACGTGATGCGTGGAGGCTTTTTTGAATTCAATTTCGATAAAAATCGTATTTTTATATAGAAATGAAAAAGATTACATGCAAAGATAGTTTCTTGACTTTATTCCTTATGTATGACACTTTTTGTAAACTCAATATATTTGTAATATGATATAAATATATAAATTTATAAATATTTTCATATTTTGTGCCGCTTTAAGTCACGCCTTAAAAACGTCATGACTCGCCATGGCTCGCAAAGGCGTGAGGCTTGGCCATGCCGCCACGCCACGCCTCACGCTATTTATAACCTTGATCTTTTCTGTAAATTTCGTTTTCATTAGGCTATACCCTTAGTTGTCACACCCATTCACCTTACATCTCATCGCCACCTCACCATTCACTTCCCTTCACTTCCTTACCTTTCATAAAAATACCCCACACACACTAACAATTCAAATATTTAATAATAAAAATACCTCAGGGGGCCCACAAATACACAATGTCTGGTCACCTTTATTGGCTTGCTCACGCGTGACAAGTGACTCCCACAATGGAGTCACGAGTGAGGATCACCCTCACACGTTACCAATTACATCCTGCATCACTGAACCTCGTTAATTTTTATAACACCATCTGCACTTTGAACGCAAGTGCAAATTTCAGTAACATCACAAGGCTCTTCCTCTATTATATACATAACATTTTGCCGCATAAATGTAGATCATAAACGCCCCTGCACTAATTCCAGCAAGAAGGTAGTAAAAGTAATCAATATGGCCTTTATTCACGTTCTCAGATATCCAGCCATCTTGACCGTTTCCACAAGTCAATTTCTCAACGATTGAGAATAGAACACTGCTCAATAAGCTACCAATTCCCAAGACACTCAAGTATAGCGCAAGGCCTATACTCTTAAGGTCATTTGGCATTTCTTCGCAGAAGAATTCTTGCATCCCCACAATTGTGAAGACGTCACTCTCACCAGCCAACAGACATTGTGGTAATAACCACCAAACCTTCATTGGGATCGTTGCACTTGGATCATCTACTAATCCATACTCATAAGCGGTTTTAAGTCTTTTTGTCTCGACGATTGCTGCAACCACCATTAAAAGAATAGAGAAGACGATGCCAGTTCCAATTCTCTGAAGCAATGCTATACCCGATGGTTTATTTGTAATAGCTCTAAGAGGAACCAACATGGTATTGTAGATGGATATTAGGATGATGATAAAGAGAGTTATGAAAGCTTGTAGTGTGGCAGCTGGAACCTCAAAACTTGATCCGATTGACCTGTCCAATGCAGCTGCTTGTTTGGTATATAAAGTGGAAGTTTGAGCAAATACAATTGCACAACCTAAAAGGCTAGCCCATATTGGAACTAGTCTAAGAACCGCCTTCACTTCTTCCATTTCTTCCACGTCATCGATGCTACAAACAGTAATAACTTCATTGCAAAATTCCGAAAGCTTGCTGTTGTGCAGATATGGCTGAAGTTGTAGTTCGCCAATTCTTAGCTAATTCAACAAACACACGGCCGATGCTAACAAAAGCATTTCTCTCCTCAGTTTTCTCTCCAAACCGTAAGTCATGGTTCGGCTCAAGAATATAATCAGGTCAAAACCCATGATAATGGAAGGAATACCAAATCCAAGACCCCAACTAAGGTTGTCTCGAATGTAGCTAACTCTAAAGGTCCATATTGTGGAACCAGAACACAACCCAAAATACCACCAGTTGAAGAATGAGCTTTTGGCTTTGCGTTCTTCTAGATTGTTTGTATCCAATTGGTCAGCCCCAAAAGCCTGAACACAGGGCTTGAGCCCGCCTTGAGCAATCGCCACAAGATTTAACGAAGTAAAAAACTAGGATAACTTGAAGCTGAGGAGAACAAGATGATATATTAACAGTGTTTCCTCAGTTAAAAGATAGCAAAGTTGGAAGAGCCAGCAACACAAGTGCCTGTTAATCAAAGTAGAATTAGAGGGTGTTTAGTAACATGCTTTCAAAATTGTACAAATATTGTACGTGAACTTTATAAAATACCAAAGTCGTATATGTAATTTCAAATTTTGTTTCGATATCATATGTTAGATAATGTGGCATGACTAGTCACCGATTAAATTGATTATGTGGCAATCCGCAATCTTAAGTATTTTAATTGCTAATGTTCAGTCTAAGTATTACTATATCACACTTATATTTTTCGTATCGTAACAAACGCACACATGTTGTATACACAAATGTGAACCCTAATCATCATAATTTGATGCCATCAATATTGTTGCTACTAAAATCGATTTCTATTATTTGTTGCTTATTATCAATTTGTTTAAGTGTAAGATCTTTTTCTTTGTTATTTCATTTGTTTGACCAAGTATTGTATTACTTTGAAAGAAAATAAACTTCCACTACATTATAAAATACACGCACTTCCGGTACATGAAAAAAAGAAGAGAAGCACTACTCTTCCGATACCACAAGTAGATGATGAAGCAATATAAAGAATCTAATTATACAGAGCAAAGTCTAACGTTGATTGAATAATGTGGCATGTAGTGGCGTGACATGTACACATAGCAAATGACGTGGACTTTTGTATGCTAAAAAATAAGTTTGTGATGACAATAGAACAAAATTTGTAATTACGCATACGATATTGGTAGTTTTTTAAGTTCAGGTATGATACTTGTATATTTTGAAAGTTCGTTGCTATTATATGAACTTAACCCTTCCAAAAAATGCTCTTTTCAAGCCTTTAAAAACACAACTCCATCTCAAAATGATTAGGAAGCTTATGCCTTATTGCATTGAATAACACAATAGGCTAATAAGCACCTTAATTAGTGAAGTGTATATCCTCTACTCAGAAGATATAACTAAATCATTAATTGTTCTACCTGCAAAATAAAAAAGCATGGTATCCAAGTGTCTAGGTGGAATTACAGGTCAAAATCTTAAATGAAAGAAGGCTTCATTTAGCAATCACACTGCCTATTAGGACTCGACTACCAACAGGCCACTAGCCGGCGGTTCAAGTCTTAATATGGACAAGTTATTTAATTTTTTTTAAAGGCACGCGCACATTCTAATTTACACCTACTAAATCCACATATAGTTCATATTAGGACTTAACCCCCATCCTCTTAGTTAGAGGGCCACAGGGGTGCCTCTAGGCTACAAGCCCGTTGGTGACAAGACTATGCTTCGCGACGAGCCTTTGTAATTGTTTGCGAAACATAGCCCAAGTAAGTATTTTTCATTTAAGAAAGAGTAAGTCACTTAAAAGTGCATTTTACAAGTAGACAACTAAGGGAATTAGTAAGCTAAAAAATAAGTTTGTGATGACAATAGAACAAAATTTGTAATTACGCATACGATATTGGTAGTTTTTTAAGTTCTTGTATATTTTGAAAGTTCGTTGCTATTATATGAACTTAACCCTTCCAAAAAAATGCTCTTTTCAAGCCTTTAAAAACACAACTCCATCTAAAAATGATTAGGAAGCTTATGTCTTATTGCGTTGAATAACACAATAGGCTAATAAGCACCTTAATTAGTGAAGTGCATATCCTCTACTCAGAAGATATAACTAAATCATTAATTGTTCTACCTGCAAAATAAAAAAGCATGGTATCCAAGTGTCTAGGTGGAATTACAAGTCAAAATCTTAAATGAAAGAAGGCTTCATTTAGCAATCACACTGCCTATTAGGAACTCGACTACCAACAGGCCACTAGCCGGCAGTTCAAGTCTTAATATGGACAAGTTATTTTTTTTAAAGGCACGCGCACATTCTAATTTACACCTACTAAATCCACATATAGTTCATATTAGGACTTAACCCCCATCCTCTTAGTTAGAGGGCCACAGGGGTGCCTCTAATTATAAAATTTTAAAATATCTTTTAAACTAATCACTTCTCAAATCAAGGATTGATGCATATTCGTAAACAACTGAATAAGAGTTTGCCTACTTCATTTATATAAAGAGCAAGAGTGAAGTTGCAACTGTGTTTGGATGCTTGAAGATGAAATATTCAAGCTAACTAGTTGGATACCCGCGCATAGCGGCGGCGATAAAAATTGCTAACTCTTTTCGCAATTCCTTCCCCGTTTAGTGAATTCGTTTCACAACACTTCGATTGTATATGTGTTCGTTGTATGTGTTTGTTTGAGTTTTTCGTAGTTTTCCCTCAAAACCATATTAACATCATCATATTCGCATGTAAAAGATTATCACACTCTCTTACCCATCAAACACTTCCTCCAAAAGTATATAATTTTTATAAATCAAGTTTGTATTCAAATTAATGTTAAAGTTGTAAAAAATTAGTGATGAAAATAAAATAAACCCACTAAAAATGTAAAAAACTAAAAATTTCATAAAAATATATCAAAATGGATCTTAAATTAAAGAGCACGGAATTTTTGAAATTATAATGAAATTAGATCATACAAAAAATAAATATATAAAAAGATATTTCAATTTAAAAATAAATGTGGTTTTTTAATTAAGAAGTGACACATGTCACTCTATAATGTGCTTTCTCAAAATGAGATGGATGATCAAGATTACACCTCTTTATCTTAATTTTTGATGGGACCCACATTATAAATGCTTTATATAATAGTATAGATAAGGCTTGTGAAGAGTTTTGTCAAAGAAAAATTATCTTATTTCGCTTTCATTTATTTTCGTTAACTTCTTAAACCTTTTTTGTTTTTTAAACTTTTTTTTTGATTTACTTGAGCATCGGTGAGACTTTTTGATCTGTTAATTTAATTTGAATATTTTAGCTTTTTATTATAACTTTTAGATTATATTTGGGGGAAATGTTTTTAATTTTTTGGAGTTCACTTAAATTTGGTTTTCTTGGTTTAAACCGAAACCAAACCGAATTCTAATTTGGTGTACGGTTTGGTTTTATCCATTCTATAATTGGTTTGGTTTGGTTTTGGTTTTAACTTTGAAAATTTTCAAACCGATGAACACCCCTGTATGTAGGCATGTCAGGATTTCTGCCAAGAAAAAAACCCTTGTGAACTTTTTGACTGACACGTTGGATAGAAGATCCACAATAAGACCGGCTGACGTTTTGGTTTTTGGATGGTTGGTGGAAAACATGTGTGTGTCGATCTAACTGGGGTTTCTCCTCTCGTAAGTTTGCGAAGTCGGGATTTTACAGCGGACATGCCGCTTTGAAAGGAACCTCGTGGAAAGTGACAAAACACAAGAAACCATGCATTAAAATTAACACATGTTTATACCTTTCGCGTTTGATACTTTTGATTTTCTTGCAACTAGTGCGGTGGAGTTCCTCAACAGTGTCAAACGAGTTCGTCCAAACTGAACGGTGGTCTTGGTGTCTCAAGTTTTCTTCGCGTTGAATCGTGCTCTATTTGTTGAAGTGGGTGTGACGCTCATTTCTGGCGATGGCTCTTTATGTTGTAAAAGTTATTCATGCGATTTATGTCTCAAGTTTGATCTTCATGTGACGATCAACCTCGACTCTTGGTGCTCTATTTTAACGTGAAGTTAAAATCTTTGAAGATTCTGGTTTTGATTTTTTCTTCGCATTGAAAGAGCGGATTGGGGACGGGTCCTTGTACTAGTTTTGGTATGATATATGGTTAGCTGATGCCCCTCTTTGTGTTCTGTTTCCCGTTGTTTGCTCTCGAATTGGTAAGGAGATTGTGGTGGCTAATAAAATGGGAGCTCTTCGGTTCAGCTTCTTTTTCGCGGGAGTGCGTGATGGAGCTGAGCGGCAGCCAGGTGGGATGACCTTTCTTCAATTATTGAACTCGGTTTTCTCTCGTCTTCCAAAGATAGGTGGTACTTGTGATTTGTTCGGGAGATGGAGAGTTCAAGGTTAAAGACATCAGAACTTTATTGATGACTTGTTTCTCCCTTTCACGGGATGTTTGCAACGAGATGGTAAAATTTCATTCCCATTAAAGCTTAATGTTTTTTCTTAGGCGTGCTCGTCGTGATAGGTTACCTACTAGAAGTCAATTTTAGCCGATAGAGGTGTTTGTTGGATTCCCATCTGTGATCCTCTTTGTAATGCTTGCTATGGAGGATGGTTCAGCATGTTTTCTTTTGATGTGACGTGGTCGGGTTGTTCTTCGTAAATTTGTCGTTGGTGGGATTTGGATTGGCAGGAGATTTGTTCTTTTCGGGATCTGGGATGCTTGGTTTCTTATCCTTTCGACTTTCTTCCTGTATCAAGTCTATTTTAGAAGGTGTTTTTTATGTTGATTGGTGGCGGATTGGAGGCTTCGAAATCAGTTGGTCTTTGACGCTTAGCCTCCTAATCGTTCTTTTTTTTTTTAGACGATTTTGATGACTCTTGGTCTTTTTATTGGTGTTCTAGTAGATGTAATAGGGTTTTTTCTTGAAGTACTTGGTTAAAAAACCCCTATCTTATTTCTTTGTAATGTCTTTCTAGCTCCTTGCTAGTTTTTTATAATAAAGTTGTCGTTAAAAAAAAAAGATAGGTATAGCATAAATGACTCATAATAAGATAAAATCATTAGGAGATGACAAACCATAACATAAAGCAGAGAAGCGACAATAATCGTTAGGTAAGGCTAGGACCGAGAAACGCATCAGCAATAAACGCCCACTTACGGAAGAAGTAAGGCCGTTCCAGACCACATGTTAGTATTCTCAGCAGCAGTTGCAGTTGACTGGCCCAACGGCCCAGTCAAATAATGATCAAATTAGAACTACATAATATGCAAATCTTTCAGCTACTTCAACACCTTCATTTACATACACAAAGTTCAAAGTTACAATAACTATTAAATAAATAACTATACGAGGATGTTGTTAAATAAAGTTACCAATGATGAAATAAGAGGATCGCCAGCAACCGGATTTTGATCGGAGGACAGGACGGTTTTTGTAGTCAACAGCGCCGTCAACGAAGTCGTTGAGCAGCGGACAGGAGATTTCGGCAGCGGTGGTGGTGGCATCCATGAACGGAGGCAGGGTAACTTGATTTGGTGGTGTTAGGTAGAAACTGTCATCATCATTTCAAATCTGCAGAAACAATTGTTTTCATTAAAATAAATGGATTTAAAAGTAGGTGCTGAAGGAAAGCATGTGATGGGACATATATCTTAAGAATAAAGTATCTTTTAAATGAATTGTAGGACACTTCCAGTTCTACTAGTATGACAGAAGAAACTGAGTATTCTCTAATAAAACCGACAGACATCATACAATCAAAGACCTCTCATTGTACTAAAAATCACAAAAGACGGAAAAAGTTTCACTTAAAGCCATTTTTGTTAGTAGAAGAATAGTACAAGCAATGCAACTAGTACAATAATTACATATATAGGCATCTTTAAATTTCAATTCACAAGTTCACAACAACGGCAGGCAAATGACCGCAACTGTATCAGCAACATCACATGGCTCTCCTTCGATTATATACGTAAGATTTTGCTGCATATATGTAGATAAAAAATGCTCCGGCACTAATTCCAGCAAGAAGATAGTAAAAATAATCAATATGGCCTCGATTCATGTTATTTGATATCCACCCATCTAACCCATTTCCACCTGTTGTTTTTAACGATTGAGATGAGAAAACTGCTCAAAAAGCTATAAAATCCGATGACGCTGAGGTAAAGCGCCAACCCTATACTCCTGAGATCACTCGGCATTTGGTCATAGAAGAACTCTTGCATACCGACAATTGCAAAAACATCACCCGCTCCAGCCAACAGATATTGAGGTAATAACCACCATATCTTCATTGGGACCATTGCATTCGGATCGTCTAATAATCCATACTCACGAGCAGTCTCGAGTCTTTTCGTCTCAATGACTGCTGCAACGAGCATTGAAACAATAGATATGAAAATGCCGGTTCCAATTCTTTGAAGCATTGTTATTCCAGATGGTCTCTTTGTGACTACTCTGACAAGAGGAACCAAGACGGCATCATAGATGGGAATGAGGGTGATAATGGATATCCCAATAAAAGATTGTAGTGTGGCTGCTGGAATCAGGAAAGTTGATCCTATTGATCGGTCCATGGTAGCTCCTTGCTTGGTAAAAAACGTGGAAGTTTGAGCAAATACTATTCCATACCCTAAACAACTAATCCATATTGGAGCTAGTCTAAGAATAACCTTCGTTTCTTCCACGTCATCAATAATAGACAAAGTTCCATCTTCATTTGATCCATCAGGGGAAAGCAAAGCTTTGTCGAGAAATCTGCAATTGGCCCAATATAAAAAAGACATTTAAAACGTGATCCACGCAATATAATATTATAGTATACAAGTCGTCCTCTTTTTCTAGATAAAACGTTTCGATGCATACAAACACATTAAGATCTCTTTATTAGGGTTTTATCAGATGCATAATAGCTGTCTCTCCACATGGAGGTGTATGTGGAGAGGCGTTTTAATCAAACGCTGTCACCTTTATATCCTAGAGGTGACATTATCGACTCATTTACTTACAAAAGGGGCCAATTTGGGTTCTAGTTTATCTCTAATGGATCAAATGGGTCACATAAAAATACTGATGCTGATAAAAAAAATAAAAAAAACATGACTCAGGTGAAAGTCACAAGAGTGTTTTCAATCCATAAAAACTTTTACAACGTTGTAACTAATAAAGTAATTAGTAAACTGAAACTGGTATATTTATATTTTTGGTTATGAAGTTGGGCAAAAACTGTTTTGGATCGACCCAGATTGGACCCAACCCGTTTGACTCTTGAACTAAAAAGCTCACATTTTGTCCTTTACCCTACACTGTTCGACATATTCATTGCCCACGTCTAGTCAGGTCCAAGAAGCCATGTTGGTTTCAAAATATTAAATTTTTTTCAGTCTTACTTGAATTGTTGTGAACCTTGATAAGGCAAGAACCCAAAAGCTTCCTCTTCTGCAGATATCGTGGAAGGTGTAGTACGCCAATACTAGCTGGCTTTAACAAAACACGTGGCCGCATTCTGACAAAAGCACTTTTCTCATGGTTTTCTCTCCCAACCGGTAAGTCACGGTTCCAAACAAAAATAGAATTAAGGCAAAACCCGTGATGATGCAAGGTATCCCAAAGCCGAGACCCCAACTAAGATTGTCTTGTATGTAGGTAAGAACAAAGATCCCTACTGTAGGTCCAGCACACAACCCAAAATACCACCAGTTGAAAAATGAACTCTTGGCTTTGCGTTCTTCTGGATTGTCATCGTCAAATTGGTCAGCCCAAAAGCCTGAACACAGGGTTTGTGACCGCCTTGTGCAAATGCCACAAGATATAGTGAAATGAAAAAACATGATAACTTGGAGCTGAGAACATGATGATGAACCAATGGCATTCTCACAGTTGGTAGGAATCAAAGTTGAAAAAGCCAACAATGCAAGTGCCTGTTAATCATTGTTACAATAAGTTAAATTGAATTGATAAGAGTTGAAAAAGCCAATCCCTACTGTAGGTCCATCAAAGTTGAAAAGGCCAACAATTCAAAGGAAATTACAAAGTATGTCATGTCAAAATTGTGAAGTTGCTCTTAAAACATAAAGATCTACCAAAAATTTAAGTCCGTCAGGCTAAGGCCCCTAAGATTCATATAATTACTTATTAAGTGTTTGTTTAAGCTTATTTATTGGCTTGTAAGCTTATATGTTTTCGGCTTATGTTTCATAAGCTCCACTTTTGAGGCTTGTGGGCTTACATAAGTATATTATGTCATAACAAACTTATATAAGCCCACAAGTGTCAAAATAAGCCGAAAAAATGAATCTTATGAAATATAAGCCGAAAATATATAAGAGCATCACCAATGGGTAAACTATTATGATGGTTTTTTGCATTGGAGTAAAAAGCTTTTTGTGAAAGGCTTTTAAGGAAAGACTTGGTTGTTGGTTAGACTCCAAGTCTTTCTTCAAAGTCTTTATACATTAATATGGTGAGCATTGAGCAACTAATGCATTAAATGCAAAAAGGCATAAGCACATAAATAATTTTAAACAAACACTGATGTTTGTTTTGTTTAAGCTTACATGTGCAGTTATGAGCTTATTTGTTTTCGGCTTATATTTCAGAAGCCCTAATTTTCTCGCTTATTTTGAGACTTATAGGCTTATATAAGTTTATTAAAACAAATATACGAGTATATGTCCATAAGCCTAAAACCAAATAAGCCCATAAGCCCACATATAAGCCACACTGTTTCGGGTTATGGCTTATTTTGTAACTTCCCGGCTTATATAAGTTTAATGAACTTATATATAAGCCGGAATTGGGTTTTCCACGATGTCGGTTTCGGGATGAGTCGGGATCGGGTCGGGATGGGTCGGTTTCGTCCCGATGCTCACCCCTAATTAAAAGTAAAGACTGTGACAAACCAGAATATAGAGCAGAGAAGCGATAACAACGGTTAAATAACGACCGAGAAACGCGTCAGCAATAAACGCGCCAACTAGCGGAAGAAGCGACGCAGTTCCAGACCATACGTTCACATTCTCAGCAGCTGTTGCCGTTGACTGGCCCAACGGACCAGTCAAGTACATAATCAAGTTGGAACTGACTCCATAATATGCAAATCTTTCAGCTACTTCAACACCTACGTACATTTTATAAAATAAATATATTTTATTATTATTATTATGTTGAGGAGTTTATATTTAAAGTTTGAAGTGTTACCGATAATGAAATATGAAGATCTCCAGCAACCGGATTTTGAACGGAGGACTGGACGGTTTTTGTAGTCAACGGCGCCGTCAACAGAGTCGTTGAGCAGTGGTGACTCCATTTCGGTGGTGGTGTTGACGTCATTGTCATTCATGTCAACGTCAGGTGCTTTTTTAGTTGATTTGTTTGGTACGTATTATTGATGGCTCATGATATAAATACCAAAAATAAATAAACATTTGTACCCTCGTGTTTTTTTGATTATTTATTTTTTTTGATTTTTTTGATTTTTATAATTTTATATATGTTATAAAACTGTGACATGGAAAAAACGGAACGAAAAATATAAAGTTTAACAGGTCAAAAGTATGAAACTGTTAAAAATTAAGCAACAGAAACTGATAAAAAACTGTGCTGCACTGTAAAAAGGGGTACAAAATGAATCTTTGTACCTTTTTGATACTTTTTAGCGGGCCAGAAGGTACCAATAGTAGCACCCATTATTGATTGGTTGAGAAAGGTTTGTTGTATAAAGTAGTTTTGGAACCGTATACGCACGAGTTTGGCCG
>BQNB010042019.1:0-46395 GCA_026074375.1 Tanacetum coccineum | reverse complement strand
CGGTTAAGGCCTTTGAAGACGCACACTTCCCCTTGGTGGATTTGTTGAAATCCAAAAAGGATGCCGGGATGGATGAAGTTCTTGATTGCTTTCTCCTGGACGGACCCCTCGCTGAACTTCCGAAAGCTGCTTCCTTACAACCGTGCATTGAGCAGCTTTCTATTCTCATTTATCATGCCGGTGATAAAACGGCCGTCGGGGAGACCTCCCTATCTTTCACATTGATGAATGTGCATACTCGTGCTGAGGGGGCCAAGAAGCATGTCGTGGCTCTTCGCCAACTGATGATGGAGATAGTCTTCGCGCCCCTGTCTTCCCAGACTTGGGTGGGTGAAGCTAGTATTTCCGCGGCCCCTCTCTCCGTTGAGGATTATGCTGAAGAAGACACAGATGAAGCCTTGAGAAGTGTTGTTGCCGCCCCCCATCTTGAGCATTGTTGCCTTTAGTTTTATTTTCATGCCATAACCGCATGTGGTCTGCTGTTGTATATTAAACACTTAGATCTTTTTTCTTTTTTGTATGTCGTGGCCGTATGTGGCTATTTATGTTTGCGGCCTTTATGTAATATGAACATTTGTTTTTTTACCGCGACCATGTGTTGGCCTTTTTGTTGCGGTGTTTAGCTTATCATGTTAAACATGTTTCTTAGGTGGACGCTGGTGCGTCCGTCTTTATTATAACAAGGATGTTTTTTACAGGTTATAATATCCCTACCTTTTTGTTATTACTGTTGTACGTTCGTAATAGATAGTCTTGTGAATATTTGCCGGTTATTCTCCCGGTGCCGGGTTTGCAATACCTCTTATACACCCAAGCTAATTTTGAGGTTGCTCAACCTTTTATTATCTGGAATAATATTATTGTGGAGCGTGGCTCCTTGCGTGCGCGTCTTAATAGTTGATATAACTTTGCAAAGTAATAATAATTTTAGGACTTTAAAACTGGTGAGGGTAGCTAATCCCTACTTTTTCATTAATATTCAAAAGGCATTACAAAATAAAGAGAAATTAACATACTGCCCTCCGGAGCATCATACGTACTGGGCGGGTGCTTACACTTCATGTATATAACACTTTTTAAGATTACAGATGTTCCATGTTCGCGAAAGTTCATTTCCGTTTTGATCCTTAAGCTTGTAGGCTCCATTTCCTAATGACTCCGTAACTTCGTATGATCCTTCCCATTTAGGGCCAAGTTTTCCTCCGTCCTTGGCGTGGCTTGCGTCATTGCTATGGTAGACCATTTCCCCCGGCCTGAAGCTTGTGCTTCGAACTTTAGAGTTGTAGTACTTTTCCATCTTAGCTTTACTTTTTGCCTCTTGAATTGCTGCTTGTTTTCTTTTTTCTTTTATGAGGTCCAAGTTTATTCCCAGGGCTTCGTCATTCTTTGTCATGTCTATTTCCGTAGTCCGGAGTGTTGGCATGCCTATCTCTGCTGGTATGACTGCTTCCATGCCGTACGTAAGTGAAAACAGTGTCTCCCCATTGTTTGATTTGATCATGATGTGGTGTGCCCATAGGACGTGTGAGAGTTCTCATATCCAATCCTTGCTTCATTCATCTAATCGAGCTTTGATTCCCTCTCCTAGACTACTGTTTGCCCTTTCGACCAAGCCATTTGCTTGTGGGTACTTCACGAAGGTAAAACACTGGCGGATACACAGTTTTTCGCACCAGTCTTTGAATGGGTTATCACGGAACTGCTTCCCATTATCGGATACTATTTCCCCTGGTAGGCCAAACCTGCAAACAATGTTGTCCCATACGAACTTCTTCACTTGATTGCCCGTGATAGTCGCAACAGGCTTTGCTTCAATCCATTTGATGAAGTAGTCAATAACTACGATCAAGAACTTTAGTTTGCTTGGTCCCTCCGGGAAGGGTCCGGCTATGTCGATCCCCCATTTATAGAATGGCCACGGAGACGTAATGGGGGTTAAGTTTTGTTGCAGATTTCTCGGAATGGGACGATGGACTTCGCAGTCATTGCATTCCCTTATTAGTTTCCGCGCATCCGTATGCATTGTTGGCCAGTAATATCCCGTCCGGATGGCCTTGGCGACCACGGATCTAGGACCGGAGTGCATGCTACAGGATCCTTCGTGTATTACTCTAAGGACGTAGTTTGATTGAAGTGGTCCGACGCACCGGAGCCACGGTCCCAAGTAAGATTTCTTGTATAAAGTTCCATTGATCATGGTGTACCGGAATGCCTTGCGACGTACCACCCTTGCTTTCTTTTTATCTTCCGGAAGGATTTCCTTTGTAAGGTATTCGTATATGGGTGTCATCCATGTTTGCCCTTCCTTCTCCACTATAGCGAGGACCTCCTTCTCATGTATAGACTTTTCCTTTAATTCCTCCACAAGTACTTGCTTACTGAGGTATGCGAAGCTTGTAGATGCAATCTTGCTTAGGGCATCCGCCTTCTTGTTCTCACTCCGCGGTACTTGTTTGATGGAGAATTCCTTGAAGTTACTTGCGAGCGTTTTTACTTTTTCTAAGTACTGAACCATACCTGTCTCCTTTGCTACGTAAGAGCCATTGACCTGGTTTGCTACAAGGCGATAGTCTACATTTGCTTGAAGGTTTTTTACGACCATTTGTTCTGCGATCCGGAGACCGGCTATTAATGCTTCATACTCAACTTCATTGTTGGTAGCCTCAAACCTAAACCTCATAGCGTACGTGAATTCAACTCCTTCCGGATTTGTCAATATCAGCCCGGCTCCGAAACCATCTATACAGGATGACCCATCTATAAACAAAGTCCATGGTTCTGGTAATTCTTCTGGCTCTGCCATGAGTTCGTCCAGGGATTCTTCATCCGATCGCTCTACGATAAAATATGACAATATTTGTCCTTTGATCGATGCCCTTAGCCTGTATTGGATGTCATATCCTTCTAGCTCAAATTTCCACTTTAGCATCCTCCCGCCGATTTTTGATTTTGACAATAATTGCTTTATCGGCTGATCCGTAATTACAACAATTGTATGTGCCTAGAAGTACCTTTTTAGCCGTCTGCTTGCGCTGAGCAAGGCTAATACCAATTTTTCCATGGGGGTGTAGTTGATCTCCGGCCCTCATAGGGCACGGCTCACAAAGTACAGTGGCAATTGCTTGCCTCCCTTTTCGGTCATTAAGATTGCGCTGATAGCTTCCTTGGCCGCGGCTAGGTACATGATTAGCTCCTCCTTTTCCTTTGGTGCAGTCAGCATTGGGAGTTCCGCTATGAGTTTCTTCATCTGTTTGAAGGCTACTTCGGCTTCCTGAGTCCATTGGAAATCGCTCTTCTTTGTGCACTTCTTTAGGGTTTTGAAGAACGGCAGTGATTTTTCAGCTGATTTTGACAGAAATCTGTTTAAACTTGCGAGTTTCCCGTTCAGCTTTTGTACGTCCTTAAGGCATCCCGGAGACGGTAGGCTAAGGACCGCGTCTGCTTTATCTGGGCATACTTTTAGTCCTTCAGCGTTTACTTTGTAGCCCAAGAACATCCCCTCCTGCATTCTGAAGGTGCACTTTTTTGGATTTAGCTTCATATTTATTTGCCGGAGAGTTTTGAATGTTTCTGCTATGTCTCGGATAATTTCTTCTTCCGTATGGCTTTTTATGACCAAGTCGTCGACATATACTTCCAGGTTACGTCCAATCTGCTTTTGGAATGCCCTGTCTACTAAGCGTTGATAGGTTGCCCCGGCATTCTTTAGGCCGAACGACATCTTTGTGTAACAGAATATCCCTTGGCTCGTGATGAATGTTGTTTTTTCTTCATCTTCCTCTGCCATTTTGATTTGGTGGTACCCTTTGTATGCGTCCAGGAAGCACTTAAAAGGGTATTTGCAGAGAGACTCTACTTTCCAATCTATCTCCGATAAGGGATAACCATCCTGAGGGCATGCTTTGTTTAGATCTTTGAAATCCACACACATTCGCCAACTCCCATCGTGTTTCTTGACCATGACCGGGTTGGATAGCCAACTGTGATAGTGGACTTCTTTCATGATTCCGGCATCTACCAATTTTTCCACTTCCCCCTGGATCGCTTTATTTCTTTCCGACGCTTGCCCCCTTTTCTTTTGTCTGACAGGTAGGCATCCCTCTCGGACATTTAGGCGGTGCTCCGCCATGTTCCGCGGGATGCCCGTCATATCTGCTGGCTTCCAGGCAAAAACATCCAGGTTTTGTCTGAGCAAAGCACATAGTTCTTTGCGTCCTTTTTCTGTTAGAGTAGATCATATGGCTATTGTTTGCTCGAGGTATTCAGGATGAATGACCACTTTTATCTTCTCCTCCAACACCTGACTAGTCACGGGGTGTTGTGTGCTAGGTTCGAAGATCATTGCACATTCCATCGGGATGACTCTGCTGCTTCGTATCGTTACCGTTCCTCCTTTTACCAGGAATTTTAACATTCCGTGTGTTGTGGATGGTACGGCACGGATCTTTCTTATACCCGTTCTGCCTATTATTCCATTGTGTTGAGATGGTGACCTGATGACCATGAAGTTCATCCATGCGGAAGTAGAATGCTCTTCGTCACCTATCTTTACTAGTAGGGATATCTGGCCTATCGGCCAAATGGTTTCTCCACTGAATCCTATGAGTGATGTGGTAGCTGGGATCATCTGGCTTCTTATTTCTGGCCGGAGCCTGACAAAGTAATGTTCGTATAGAACTTCTGAGGATGCTCCTCTATCCACGTATATCTGGTGTACGAAGTGCCCTCCTATTTCAGCTTCGATAATCATTGGTCCTTCCGTTCCGTCTTCCTCTTCTAAAGACGGAAAAGAGATTATTGTCTCCGGAGAGAAACTCTAGGTGACCCTTTGTTTGGCTACCCTCTCCCACGGTTGAATCATCAAGATGGATAGGGGCTTGTCTTTTCCGACCGATTCCCCCTTTATTTTAATTCTTTGATGAATTGCGATAACTTACCCGACTTGATCATCTCATCTATCTGCTTTCTCAGCTGCATGCATTTGTCCGTGCTGTGCCCCGTATCTGCGTGGAATTCACAGTACTTGTTTGTATCCCTTTTTTCCGCAGGAGTTACCATTAGTGGCGGAGCCTTGAATTTTCCTTTTTCTAGAGCAAAAATTTCTTTCGGAGTTTTCGTAAGGAGTGAAAACCTATCTGGCTTTCGATCCGATCTTTGCTTATTTTTAAAACCCTTCTTAAAATTTGGCTTGTTTCCTCCTTCTGGCTGTTTCCACGGCGCGGGTGCTTTTTCCCGACTATGACTGAATGCGGCAACTTCCCCTTGCAGAATAGACGTAGTCACCCTATACATTTCGTCCATTGACCTCGGAATTTTCTCGTATAAACGCTTGATCAGCTCGGGGTGGGTTATACCATGCATGAATCCGGAGATCTTCATGCATTCCGGCGCTCCTTCCACATCCAGGATTTCTGCTTTGTATCTTTCCATAAAGTCCTCCATGGATTCTCCATCTCTTTGCTTGATATGATGTATCTCCACCGGATCCTTGATGTGTTTTGTTTGTTGGAGATAATTTTCCCTGAATGTTGTTCTCAAATCTTCATAGCTGTCAATGGATTCCCTTGGGAGTTTGTCGAACCAGACCCTAGCGTTTCCAGTGAGCGGTGAGTTGAACATGTGACACCATGTTGGCATTGCCCACCTCTCTGTCTTTGCCGTGGCCTGGAATAGCTTTCAATGATCTTTCGGATCCCTGCTTCCATCATATGTCTTGACTTGGCCTGGCATCTTTGTCCTTGGGAAATTGAAATGCCGTATACGAGGTGTGAAAGGGTTTCTTTCCTCACACGTCCAAGGCTGAGAGAGATCATCTTCGTAGGTGTTTGACATGTGTCTTATTGATTTAGACTTCCAGTCACCTCCCTCACTGTCTTCACTCTCCAAATGTCTGCCAGTTTCCCTGGACGACGTACCCCTATGATGATGCTTCCTTGGTTGCACCTCGGTTTCCTTTTCGTGGGAACCCTGATGGCGGCTGTCAGAACATGCAGATGCACTTCGTTCTTTTCCTCCTAACTTATTGAACACACCACCCTCCTTCCGCGGCCTGGGCCTAGGTGAAGGAGGTCTGTTTTGTTTGAGTCTTTTGAAGACACTGGCAACCGGTGACGGGCTTCGGGAGCGCCTATTTCCATGTCTCCTTTTTGGCTCTGTTCTGGCGGTTGGCGTCTTGGATTTGGAGTAATGCGACTCTTCATGATTTCTTTGATTTTTTCCGGTCTCGTTGCCGTAGAGTAGGTGTGCCTTTACCGCATTAAGCTTATCTTGCTGCTCTTTTTCTTTTTGCATCTTTTCGGCAATGAGTGGCAAGAGTTGGTGGTAGTTTTTGTCGCACAGTTCTCTTAGGACCTCGTCAGACGTAGGCTCCTCGAGACCTTGTGGACCACTTCTTCCCTCGGTGTTCCGCACGGCGGACGTGGGAATAGTCGGGGTGTGCTGTTCGCGAGTACTCACAATGAGTATTTTAAAAAACGTGGTTGTGCTCAGGTCCCACGGATGGCGCCACTTGTTAGTACAAAATAAGTGTAGGGTTTAGAATAGGACTCAAATTATACGTCGGTCCGAGTTCCCGAATGATTTGAGCATTAGATCTTGTACTAGAGCAAGAGAAGTGATGATTTCCTGCGCAATCAAATAAACCGTTAGTCTTACCGTAAGGACAGACCCCACAATTAGACTTCGGCGTGAAAGTAAGTAAACATGTAGAGAGAGAAAGTATGTGTATGTAGAGTGAGAAAATCATACTGTTCATTGTGTCAGAAGGTCCCTTTTTATAAGCGAACGAAATATTAGGGTTTCCCAATATTTTGTTTGTTTAGTTAGTGGCCAGAGTGGGTCCCTTGTCGGGCAAAGATCCGTAATAACCGTGTGTACGAACGCGTGTGCTTTCCATGGACGGAAGTATCCTATAGTTAGGTCCGCGTCCGTTTTGCTGTGTTCGGGCCGTGACCAATGCAGGATTGGGTTTAGTTTCGGCCCATGACTGCTAAGTTGGGCCCAGAAGCCCAAGTGATAGTGTGACCCAAGCCCGGAGGCTTGGTATTCCTACTATACCTCATCATTTTCTATCAATGGAATTATAAGTTCCAAACCCTAATTTGATCTCCATCATAAAACAAACAAAATAAATATAAATATATAAACATATAGCTAACCTGAATTATGTATAGCCTCTTGGTTTCTTTTTGTAATCTTAATTGTTGCTTGGTACAACTGTTTTTATACCCCTGTAGTTAGTTCCTCAAACACTTTGTCCTACTTTTTCAATTAGGATTATACACACCAAACTTTGCTCAACTTATAGAAACTAGTGACAAAATTTGATACTTATACTTCGAAATTACTTAAAATTGCAAAAATAGTCCTTAACTTTTCGAAAGTGCAAGCGTCATTCTTTTTTTTAGCGATGGTTTTTGACACATTACCTGACTAATCTACGGGTTTTGAACTCACCACCATACATATTCAAACCAAGTAAAACTCTCCCTTTACAGGAGATTAGCATGGTCATTTCAAAGTTTACCTAGTTGGCGTCATTCTTGTTAGAAACTATTGGTGCAGATATTATCCTTGGCCCGAAGTGTAATGACTAAAATGCCTCAAAGTGATAGACATAGTCATTCTTACTGCTTCGATACGTTAGAGTTTGGTTCCTTATTTAGGCATTATAGTTTTAGGACATAAATTGGCATAAACTAGTGTAAACGAAAACAAATACATAGAGTTGGACGAGTTATGTCTTGTAAGTTAACTTTAATAAATGAGTGGCATATATGTAAAATATGAGAATTTTGGTGGCATCTACGTACTGGCTTCTTGATTTTACATTTTTTTCCATTTCTTTATAGAAAAATTACTTTTATCAATTTATTAACTTTATAAAATCTTAATACGACGAAAAAACCTAGCATTAAGTAATACTTTCATTACACACCGACAAATTAAACACTCGAATTGAAATACTGTACTTTGTTATTAACCAATCAACCCCTCACGAAAAAACAACCATGCTCGTGACTTACGTAATGATTAGGGATTGGAATTGAAAAACAAGTTAGTTTGTCGCTGGCGAAATCAGTCTTTATGAATTAAAAGAACAAGTCTCTCCATTTCTTGGGGGAGCGGAGTAGTCAAATATGAAACAAATCAAATGATTGTTCTAGAATGGATATTTCTCATAATTGCTCCTTTTGATGGCAGCGAACCCATGGTAATTAGGCATATTGATCAAAATAGAACAAAACCAAAAGCATTGAAATATTTTCTAACTCAACTATGTTAAAATTGTCTAACTAAATCATGCCAAGAACCATCAAATAAGGTAAAATTTTCTAACCTAACATCCAAGTCTATATTGAGAAACCAATTCTTAATATCACAGAAGTAGGAGAAACACCTTATGGGGTTTGTTGTCAACAACAAAGATAATATATCAAGAAAGTAAAATCCCCACTTGATACCAAACATAAGTAGGTCTCATCAAATTCAGAAACTGCATAAGACATCTCAATATCCTTTGTTAAAACTACTATCTTGTAGTTGATCATATACATAATAAGCTTGGACTATACTTTTTTAATTACCCTAATTTAAAAATCCCCTTTTCAATGGCGGCGATCAAACCCTTTTCCCAATCTTCCGATCTATTCCCCTTAATCCTTGGTGTTTGAAATCGTTATAACCCCTGAAATTGGGATCAGTCATTTAATTGATGAATCTCATATCGAGCGTGTTAGGCGTCTTTCTCATCCTGGGACCTTAGGGTTTAGATTCGATTGTCCTTTCTTATTTATTTTATATTTCCGTTTTCCTTATTTTATATATCGCTTTTAGACATGGGGTTTCGTTTCCAGAACTCCCTTCAATCCAAAATCGACCAAACCTCCAAGATCTCGAAGTCGGTGTTCATCTCTAATTTCCCTGATGATTGTTCAAGTAGGGACCTTTGGAAGGTATGTAACGGTTACGGCACCGTGGTCGATGTGTTCATTCCTAATAAGAGATCTAAGGCAGGGAAGCGTTTCGCTTTTGTTCGGTTCATTAATGTTCTCAATCTTGATCGTCTAATTGAGAATCTCAAAACTATTTGGATTGGTCGTTTTCACTTATCTGCTAATACTGCTCGGTTTGAAAGGCCTAAAGCTTCTACCTTTCAGAAAGAGAAACCGGTGCCCTCTGGTAATGTAACGGGTTTTAAGCAGTCTATTGTCCAGAATCAAGGTGGACCAAAAGAGTCTTATTCGTCTATTTTGAAACCGTCTTTGGTTTTAGACGACTCTTGCCTGGTGAACAGGGATCTCACGAATTGTGTTATGGGCGAAGTTCTCCAATTTTCTTCCATTAATAACTTACAGGTACTTTTGTCTAACGAGGGTTTTCATAACACTCGCGTTGTTTACCTAGGAGGATTGTGGGTAATGATTGAATTGAAATCATCTAAGTCTAAATCGAAATTCATGGAACATGTTGGGGTTGCTTCGTGGTTTCGCCGTCTTTGTAATGCGCAATCAGATTTCGCAGCTAAAGAACGGATAGTTTGGGTCGACATTGAAGGAGTTCCTTTAAATGCTTGGACTCGTTCAACTTTTCAAAAGATCAGTTCTAAATGGGGAGAATTGGTTGAATTAGAAGATGGGTATGATGACCTCTTTGCAAGGAAACGTATTTGTATTAAGACCAGCCAAACGGAGAACATCTTGGAAAGTTTTATGTTGTACTTTTATTACGCATGTATATCCATTATATATATATATATATATATATATATATATATATATATATATATATATATATTTACAAGTGCTCTTGCTTTTGCAGGTTTATTCTTTGCGTGGTGGTTTTAAGGATTTCAAGGAGAAGATGGAGGTTCAGCAGGAAGAGCAGGCTCAGGAGCTGTACAAACGTAGCCTTTATATTCTGTGGTCGAGCCTTGATGGTACACGTGTTGGATGTCTTAGCGTTGGAGGGTGGATGATTTTATCCTACTCCGAACGTGACTCTTCTTGGCCAGAAGGAAGGTTGGCTCTGAACCATGGACGAATCTCAACTGTGCGCCTATCTTTAAATGCTTTGAAATCTTCCGAGGATCATGGGGAATGTAGGTCCGCTTGTGTCGGGTGTGGTCTTTGTATGCGAAGGCTTGGAAGCTGGTCATGAGCACGGGGTCGTCGGGAGAAGTCTTTCCACGGTTGATGCTTACAACCCAGAGGCTATGAGAGCAAGTTATGTTGACGCGGTGAATGCTCTTGAAGACGCAAGCTTCCCCTTGGTGAATTTGTTGAAGTCCAAGAAGTAGGCCGGGTATGGATGAGGTTTTGGGATTGTTTTTTGCTGGTGGACCTCTTGCTGGGCTTCCGGAAGCTACCTTATTTACAACCTATGCATTAGCAGCTTTCGGTTCCACTTCAATCATGCCTGTGATGAAAAACGGCTATCCGGTCGGGGCGGAGACCTCCCTATCCTCTTGCCTTGATGATATGTCCATGCTCGTGTCTGAAGGAGCCAAGAAGATGCCGCGGCTCTTCCGCCAACTAATGTATGGATTAGTTTCCGTCCTCTGTCTTCAAGACTTGGCGTGGGTGAAGCAGTATTTCCGTGGCCCCATCTTTTTGTTGAGGACTATATTGAAGAAGACACGGATGAGACTTAGGATGTGTTGTTGCCGTCCCAAAGCTTGAGTGTTGTCATTTTTTAGTTTTATCTTCATGCCGACCGTATGTGGTCTATTGTGGTGGCTAGTTTGTATTCTGAACTCTTAGATTTTTTCTATTTTGTTATGCGTGGCCTGTGTATCGTTGTGTGGCTATTTCTGTTTACGACCTGTAGTAATATGAAATATTTCCTTTTTAACGCTGGCCGTGTGTTGACTTTTTTGTTGCCGGTTCTAGACTCATCATGTAAGACATTGTTTTTATGTGGAGCTGGTGGTCCGTCATATAACGAGGATTGTTTTTCACCAGGTTATTACTGTTGGCTACCTTTTTATTATTACTGTTGTACGTTCGTAATAGGTAGTCTTGTGAATATTTGTGGGTTATTCTCCCGGTGCCGGGTTTGCAATACCTCTTACTCAACTTAAGCTATAATTTTGTTGCGCGTTCTTTAACACGTTGACATATCTTAGCAAAGCGAAAATAATTTTAGGACTTAAAATTTGTGAGGGTAGCTAATCCTCACTTTTTATTAATATTCAAAATAAAACATTACAAGATAAAGAAAATCAAAACATTGCCCTCGGAGCATCATACGTGCCGGGCGGGTGCTTACACTTCATGTATATAACATTTCTTGAGATTACAAATGTTCCATGTTCGCGGAAGTTCATTTCCTTTGTGATCCTTAAGCTTGTAGGCTCCCTTTCCTAATGACTCCGTAACCTTGTATGGTCCTTCCCATTTAGGGCCAAGTTTTCCTCCATCCTTGGCGTGGCTCGCATCATTGCTACGGTAACCATGTCCCCCGGGCGACGAAGCTTGTGCTATCGGACTGTATGAGTGTAATATTTTTCCCTTTAGCTTTACCTATTTTGCATCTTGAATTGCTGCTTGTTCTTTTTTTCTTCTATGATGTCCTATTTTATTTCTAAGGCTTTCGTCATTCTTCGACAGGTCTTATTTCGCTCCAGTACCGGAGTGGTTCGTTGCATGCCTATTTCCGCTGGTATGACTGCTTCCGTGCCGTATGTAAGTGAAAACGGTGTCTCTCTATTGCTTGATTTTATCATGGTGCGGTGTGCCCATAGGACGTGTGAGAGTTCTCCTATCCAGTCCTTGCTTCTTTCATCCAATCGAGCTTTGATTCCTTCTCCCAGACTCCTGTTTGCTCTTTCTACCAAGCCATTTGCTTGTGGGTGCTTCACGGAGGCAAAACACTGGTGGATACACAGTTTTTTGCACCAGTCTTTGAATGGGTTATCACGGAACTACTTTCCATTATCCGATACTATTTCCCTGGTAGGGTCCAAATCTGTAAAACAACGTTGTGTCATACGAACTTCTTCATGATTGCCCGTTGATAGTTCTTTCAACAGGCTTTGCTTCAATCCATTTGGTAAAAGTAGTTTTTTTTCTATTAGCTCTGGATCAAGAACTTGACTTTGCCTGGTCCCTCTAAGAAGGGTCCGGCTATGTCGATCCCCATTTATAGAGTATGCCACGAAGACGTAAGAGGGGTTAAGTTTGTGTTGCGGATTTCTTGAGAATGGGGAGACGATGAACTTGGACGTCATTGCATTCTCTTATTAGTTCCGTACATCGTACTGCATTGTTGGCCAGTAATTCCCTGTGCCGGATGGCTTAGCGTACCCGGATCTAGGACGGAGTGCATGCTACAGGATCCTTGATTCTGCAAAATAGTACGTATATAAAATAACTCAAATGCAAATCTCAACCAAATGCCCTTAACCAAGGGAAAAGGTCAAAATCTACAAAAGAGATAAAATATATAAGAATCAAATCAATGATAAAAAGATTCCGGAAGAGTTTATTTCCGGGTCGTATGTCCACACGAGGCTGCAATTGAAATTTATCCTGGTTTGATGAGAAAATTGAATGATAGAGAAACTGAATATATTAAAACTAAAGTTATTTAAACTAAAACTAATTTAATCTACGGGAAACAAGTATAGAAATGGGGATCTTTAAAACTACGGGAAACCCCCCCAAAATTAGTGTTTAAGGAAATTCCTAAAATTAAATTTATACTAAAAATTCGGGGAAACAGAATCAAGGTTATCGGGAACCTCTAATACTAAAAATTTAGAAATAAATGCTAAATTAAATTAAATTTCAAAATTAAATTCTAATTCAACTTAATTTGAAAATAAAGAAAACTAGAATAAAACGGAAGGTCGTTTGAAATTGTATAACGAAGAAACGGTTCAAAAACTCGTACCGGTAAAAAAGGGTTAAACTGAATTTAAGAAAAATAAAGCCTATACTAAATTTATAGTTTTCCTAGACACTAAATGATCAAAAGAAATTTTATAAAAAGAAAAATATTTTTTTTTATTAATTTTCTGATTTTTTTATGGAAATTTATAAAGATTTAATAACTATTAAAACTAAGGAAAATAGGAAAAAGACAAAAAAATAATAAGTTATAAAATTCTAAAAAAAAAAATAAAATTAAATACAAGAAAAAAGTTAACAAATTCTTAAAAATATAACAAAAGCCCTAAAAGTTCCTGATTGAATTAAAAGTAATTAAACTTACATGCTAGATTTAAACCTAAATTAATTATTTAATTAACTAAAAGTCTAATGGCTGTTAAACTAGAGGACTAAACATGTAAAAGCTATCATGTGACTACGACCGAGTAAAGGGTGACTAACCTAAGGACTAACAAAGTTAACAAGAAAAGTCAAAATTACACAAATGGTCCCTGAGTTGGACCCCGATTACAAAGTGGGTCCAACAGCTTATTAAGCAAAAGTCAAAGAAGCAAAGTTGTAAAGGGGCTTGAGCTTGTCATTATCTTTAAAGGGGCAAGTGTGAAAGGCTCACAATAAGCAGAAATGTAGCTTTTTGGACTGCAAAAGCTAAATAAGCTTAACAGCTTATTTAGCTTTTCTTTTTGGGATTTAAGCTAAAATAAGCTAGAAGCTAGGGGGAGAGTCACTAGGCTAAGGGTTGTCCTTAAATAAGCTAGGTCATAAGAATAAGCCCTAGATAAGCTAAAACAGAAACAAGCTATGTAACAGTTTTATATAAAAGACAGAAAAAGAGGACTTTTAAGCTAATATTAAGCTAACTAAATAAGCATTCTAATTAATTTAAACTGCTAAACCTAAGAGAGATACCTATAAGCTACATTAAAAATCACTAGGTTCCTAAGGCCTTATGTTAAAATAAGCTGAAAAATTGGCATAACCCTGGTGTCTAGCACAGGGGAGGTTATGGAGTGGCTAGGGGCTTTTAGGGCTTATGAAAATATAAGCTCTTCAAGTGCTTTTAGCCAAAATAAGCCTCAAACAGATTTAAAAGGATACTTAGTGAGCTTATTTTCAAAGTATTAGCTATTAAGGAGGATTAAAAACTGCTGATAAAGGGGTTTAAAGTTGAGGGTTTTCAAGAAAAGAAAAGTGCATACATGCACTTGACTTACTTGGTCAGTTTAATAAGGACAGAGCAAGTGGGTGCTTCTTTGGCTATAAACAACAACAAAAAGCACACAAATAGGTGCTTAAGCTGCTTAAGCAGCTTGAGCCTTTAAGCTCAATTTTGGCTTTTTGAAAATTTGACAAAATCTAAAATAACACTTAGAAACTTATTTTTAAACTGAAAATTGTGGTTAAAGTAGCTTAATAAAGCCCACACACTCAGCCAAAGTTGGCTGAGTGGTTACAACCCATGACCAACACCATTGTGACCCATTTTCAGGCAATGCCAAACACCCCCTTAAATATATAAAAACGATTTTTTAACTGAATTTTTGTTAATTGAAGGCTGAGAAAGTGATTATAAGTATGGTTTAACAACTTTAAACCATTGGTGCACAAGATAAACAGAATTAAAAGGGTTATACGAGAATTTAAATTCCAACAGTGGTAGTAGCAATTTTCCAAAAGAAAACTCTCAAACTTTGATTAAAATTTTGAAACTTACAACATAAACTCTTAAAACATGACTGAATTACATTAATTTCTAAAAAGACTTAATAAAAATTTAACTAAAAGTAAAAACAGGGTGTTTTGACTTCGGCTTGTTCTCTTTTCCTTTATAGCAGTCTTGGGAAGTGCCTTGGTCTTGGTTTGTGTTAGTTGTGTGTGTAAGAAGTCCAAGCAGCAATCCTAGGCCCTTGGATGCCTTTGTTGCTACTTCATAGCGAACCTCAAGCCTTAGTGGATCGGGTTTTTGAGGATTGCCAAATGGCAGGGTTATAAGGGACCAGGGTTAAGTGGGGGGGAAGGTGAGGGGTGAGCTGTGATGGTACCTTGGATAGGTGGGAAGGCAGAAAAAACATGGGAGAGGGCGTTTGTAATGTTTTGGCGCCCAAAGGTCTTGTGGGTGGGTTACAGTTATGGTTACAGTTTAAAAGATAAGTATGGGGAAGAGGCAATACTAGTCCCTCATCTCTTTCCTCTCTTTCTATTTCTTTTAAAGCCTCAAGTTTAGTTATAAACATGTTTGGAAAATGGCAGCTTAAGTCCCTCCGTTTTTTTATAACAAAAGAAATAAAGAGACTTTAGGAAATTTCATTTTTGGTCCCTGCTGTTTATTAACTAAAGAAATAAAGAAAGTTAGGGAGAATTGCAAAATCAGTCCTTGTGTTTTATTTTCCTATTTTTCTTATAACATTAACTTTCAACTCTTGTGCATTTTGCCCTTTTCTTTATTTTTCATATCTCTTTCTATAAAAACAAAGTTTATAAAAATTTAACATTTTGGTCCTTATGTTTTATAAAAAGGATTGTGGGCTTTTGTTGGGCTTGGGCTTGTATGGGCCACGGGTTTAGGACCCAATAGGTTTAGGCTTGGTTATTGGTCTTTTTACAAGCTATAATGGTTATGAGGTGGTTTTGTGTGTACAATGGCTGAGATTGGCTGTAACTGGGCTAGGATTGGGCCTTCAAAGTCTTCACAGTCTTTGTCAATTGCACACAAATGGGCTGTTGTAATTGATTGAGGGCCCATTTGGTCTTCACAGTCTTCATAAATATACTATTGGGCTTTCCCGGCCCATCAGATGGGTAAAGATTGCATTCAATAGTATTCTTCAGTTCCGGCTCTGGTTTGACTGCTGATTCTTCAGTATTGACTCTGACTTTGGTATTTTTGGACTTTGGCCTTGATTTTGCACAGTCTTTTCCATTCCATGCTCAGTTTTGTCATTTTGGCTTGGTTTTCTGTCTTTTTGATGATATCCACTTCCTGCACAATACAAATGCAAAACAAACATATATTTGGCAGTTTTTGTCTGTTTTTGGTCATTTAAGCTCGTTTTTAGAGGTAAAAGATATGTGTAATTAAGCCTTATCAAATCCCCCAACTATGGAATTGTGATGTCCTCACGCAAATGTTATGATGTAAAACACGTAGCCCCGTTTACACCATTTTTTGAATTTACACTAACTCAACTATATTTTTGGATTTTTCTCATTTTGTAACAAGTTTGAATTTCTTTATTTATTATACTGGGATCATTAGAATGAGAAGAGCCCGTAGAGTGTTCTTTGATGTCTGACGGATAACATTCATCGTCCTCAATTTTTCAACAAGTTCCAAGCTAAGCAATTAAAAGATCATTGTCGATTATAGTTTATATGATAAGCCCTAATACTTAAGACTTGTGATAATTTTATCAACTCCCGAATGGATATACGATTGAATGTGTGTACTATTTTAATTTACCATAGACCAACTTATTTTCTAGTATAATTCAAATTGAATCATGACCTCAAAGCAACCCAAACTTATTAAGAATGCGTAACCTCTGATTTCGAGATTTAACTTTAGAACTGTTTTGCAACTTATTCAAAATATATCATATGTTCTCTTAAAGCTGAGGAATGCGTATTTGCTTTAGTGTTGAACCCCTACCTCGTGGTATAACGGAAGCAGGATATCACAACCATACGAACCGGTGTTCTTAGTTTGAAAACCCACCCCGTTGCTAGCGTAGTGGGAAATCACATCCACACCTTTATTCCTCATATGGCTAATGGATTGTGTCTTAGTTGACACCCTTCACCTAGACCTTTTTTCAAGTGAGATATCACGGACACACCCAAATCTCTAGAAGCAAAGAGTCTTAGTTTAAACCCCCACTCGTTGCTAGCCGGAGTCGGATATCACGAACATCTTTTACTTGCTCCATAACATCAACTGGTATGCTTCATTGGCAAAAAAATTTCAAGTATTCATGCATTTTTGCTTCACATTTCATTCATGCCTTTCTTGGGATTTATCTTTTCTATCACTCAAAATCTCGCTTTGAAAACTCAAGTTACAAATTTGAAGCTTTTTCTGAAAAACATCGATTGGACTTAGTGAATTAAATTGGAGCTTCGTAATGATTAGGTGATTAGAAATTCACGGTGAGAGAAAACACAAGTTACTCGTATAGTTTTTAGAAGATTCTTGCTTAGCGATAACAAAACTTATATTTAACTCTATCATTTCTCGTTCTTCACATTTTTAAAATTCAAAGCTATAGAATTCGCTTGAAAGCTTGCCTAAAGGAACTAGCTAGGGTGAACAGCTTCCGATCAGTTCAAAAATTATTCTAATTTACCCAAAGAAAAGCAAAACTTGGTGACAAAACACTTATAATATTTTTGAAAATTTCAATTTTTTCAATTTTTTTTGGTATTTTGGTGGTAAAAAACGGTTTACGTGGTAAAAATGCTGCAGGAGTAATAAATCGAAGATACCCCCCCCCCAACTAGAATCTAAAACATCCGTCTCGATGTTTTGAATTAGGGACTAACAGTAATCCTTAAGGCCGTTTATGAGGTATGCAAAAGTTAAACGTTAGTCGATAAGATTAGGATATCGGTATTCCCAATGAAGGCTAGGGGTGGGTGTGGAGGATGTGAAACTCTTGATAAATGAAAACTGTGAGTCTTACAATCCGGGCAATCCTGGACATAAACAATGACAACAACATGGAAAAACCGGGAAATGGAAAAAGATAAGTATTTTACACAACCAACACGTAAACACTTATTTACAATATCATACTATTACTACTTTAACGTTAACAACTATGATAGCCATGGGGTGCCTCCCACGAAGCGCTGTTTAGGTCGCGATGCTTGGACCCATCACAAGGATTTATGGATTCCTTGAGGAAACAAAGTGGAAATTAAAATTATCATCGGACCATTTCATTCAAGTGACTACGTAAGTATTGATTTTCATGAAGTTCACTCCGTAGAGATACTTCCGGCTAGGAAAAATGATACTTTTGAAATGCGGGATCATATATGGTGTCTTCATCCCACAGGAGAGAAGTAAGGCGAATAACCGGTATGAAAAGAAATGGGAGAAAGATCCATGACTACATAAGCGAAAATGATTCACTAGAAGGTATGAGCTAACTCCAGAGGGTGGGCAAAACATTAGAACTATGAACTCTTGGTTCGCTTTCTTGGAAACATTTTCCCACACATCATTGTAAGAAATTGCCAGCTCGGGCTCAATCTTAAAGCAGAAACGATCATACTCCGGTGGAGATATGATTTGAGCGAGTCCTCGGCGAACTCCTCATGAAAATCACTCCTATTGGAAGGATGATATGAATTGATCGAAAGGATCAAAGATGACACGACTCATATTCAGAAAAAGAAGAATCAGGGAATAAGTAGGTGTACTTGCACTACTCTTCTCTTCTAAATGATCGTTATCACTGTAGAATAGCTTTTATAATCTGAAGAGATAACTCCAGACATGGAGTCGTGGACTGCCACTACTAGGCTCTTCCAAATTAAAGCAGAAGTTTTCCAATTCGGGGCAAAGAAATTTTCAAAGGTGTTAGTCTTCCCAGTCTCCTCCAAGAAAAGGTTAGGAAATGTGGAGGTAGACTTGGTCACAACAACGGAAGATGGAACGGGATTATCTTTTAATGCTTCGATTTTAGCAACAAGACGATTGACATTCAACAATGTTTCACGAAGGGTATCGTCTTTGATTAAAAGAATGTCATCCTCAATCCTTCCAACTTCGGGAATAACAATCTCCATCACCTTTGAGCTAACGGGCTCAGAATTGGGAGGTGATGCCTCAACATACTCGACATCGTTACTAGAGAAGGAATCTTCATCAGTCGAAGTAGAATCAACGTTAGAATCAGAGAAATCCTCAGATTGATCTTTTGAAATGTCAAGAGGCGGAGAATTGTCATGAAAAGGCACATCACACACTTTGGGAACACCTGCGGACTCACTTGGGATTGGGACAAGGATTTCAACACTAGACTTTATGAATTCGTCTGATTCCGTTGCCGAAATTGTGTCAAGATGCTCATCCTCCATAATTAGAGAGTTTACGGGCTCCTCGGTTGATAAAACGGGTGTGATTGCAATGGTATAGTCCTCGTCATCATCATCACAGTAGACGAGAGGGCGATTCCAAGCCGGAGTATTGATGTACTCAGATAGCTCGTCACTTATGATTTTCACATTTTGAACAAGTTTGCTAAGCAATTCTTGCACTTCCTCGGGTTGAGCGTGCTTAACTTCAATAAAGTTGTCCCAAGCATGCAATAGAACCTTAGGCGTTTTCCCAAAAGAGATACGATTAAACTTTTTGAGAAAGCTTTCAATCGATTTCATTAGGTCCTCTTGGGCTTGCAAAGCTTCCATGCTCATTGGTTGAGGAGGTTGATGATTGACGGAAAATTGCGGGGTTTGAAGTTGGTCAAAACCGAAAGAATTAGAATCATAGCAAGGATTTTGCTCATGATAATAGTCTTCATTCATCGGTTGACACTGAAAAGTCTCATGAGGACCTCCACAATAGTCACAACAAAGATATTGTTGTTGAAAACTTTGAGAATTTTGTGAGAAATTAAAGTCTTGATTGTAACACGGTTCCGATTGGATAAACGGAACTTGGGGTGAACAATCGTAACCATAATAAGCATTGTTTTCAAAATTCTCATAAGAATGAGTCGGGGGTTGTGGAGAATGGTTTGAATAATCGGGAGTGTTATTAGATGAGTATGGAGTTAAAACATTTGGTGTTTCACTCCGAATCTTACAATAAAAACAAACTCCGTCATATTCATTTAAACCACATTTTTGGCATTGACCAAAAAATTTTGGTATTTGCACACTTTTCCGAGCTTGTGGGATCTCATTAATGGTTTGTTTGGTTGGCTCCGGATTAGAGATAATCAGAGTTTTCGGTGGACAATTATAACCAACATGAGCACCTTTCCCACAAGACTTACAAATGCATTGTTGACAAAAGATGCCATCTAACGAATCACCACACTCGCAACAACACTTTTGGTCGATTAGTGGAGATTTTTGTGAGGAATTGACACTGGGGTCTTGTTTGACAACGAATGGCTCTCGAGGAGCATTAACAACGTTGGAATTGTCATTGGATGACTTGGAAGTATTTTGAAACTTTTGAAAAGCTTTCTCCAATATCTTTCGTGTCAGGTCACATTCTAGACAATTAAGACCATGCAACAGGTCTCCACAATCGAAACAAATTCTTTCAATCTTAATGTGTTGTTGAGACGATTCGGGCATTGGAACAAGAATCTTGTTTTTGAGTTTCTCTTTTGAACAACAAAAGGCTGAAGTGTGCAAATTTCCACAAGCCGAACATGCTTTAATCGCTTTAAGGCGACAATCGAATGATGTCATAAGAATTAAATAGATAGAGGGATAAGGAAAGAATTAACTGATACGAAGAAAAAGAAGATTATTTTTGGTTTTTTCGAATTTATTAACAACATATTTCACAATTGGACAAAATCAGATAGACAACTTAAACCTGATAATCAATCTTACTTCACGGTAGCTCTCAGAATGAAAAACGCACAGGTGAGCGGAGGAGTAGGAATAGCGCGAAGCTTATTTCTCCTTTCGGGTCGTAGTTCCTAGGAACAACCCTCCTTATACCCACTTTATAGTTTGTTAATCAATCAGAATGAGTGCGTAAACGTAAGTGACACAAAGGCAAGTTTTTAAATCTGAGTCGATTGTGAAACTCAGATAGTTCCGGAACTTATTATGATAATACCTCAGTTGAGAATATTATATTTTGGTATTTTACCAATTAGTGAATTTTAATTTTTTATGGACAATTTTTTTATATTTTTTTATATTTTTTTTTTTTTTTTTTTTTTTTTTTTTTTTTTTTTTTTTATATGATATATATTAATAAAAAGAAAAGAAAAATATTTTTGTGTTTTTTAATATGATATATTAATAATAAGACAAGTTCAGATCAAAGTCGGATAAAAATCGTAGCAAATGCCTCCCCGGCAACGGCGCCAAAAATTGATTCCGGAACAAACTCAGCCAAAGATGGCTGAGTGTGTTTGACCCATGGTTAACCTGTTTTGACCCATTTCACAGTCAAAACCAAACACCCCCTTAAATATATAAAATCGGTTTTTTTACTGATTTTTATGAAATAAAGGCTTAGAAAATTGATTAAAAGTAGAGTTTAACAATGCTAAAACATTCTTACACAATTTAAACAGAATCAAAGAACTTAAATGAGACTTGGATTTTTGACAAATGCAACAACACAACAAACTCTTGAATTTTTTATTAAAGCTGAAAGTAGTACAACATAAACTTAAGAATAAACTGAGTATAATATTTTAAAGCATACTGAATTAAAATTAAACTAAGAAAAGTAAAAAACAGGGTGTGGTTGCTGCGCGGCTTGTTCTTCTAGACTAGCTTTTATAATACAAGCTCTTTTTCTACTTTTTACTTGGGAAGTGTTGCTGTGGAGTAGGTATTCCCTCCAATCAATCCTAACCCTATTTGCTTCTCTTTAATCTCAGCCATGGAAGGTGATCGGGTTTTGTGATTTGTATGAACTGAAATGGTTTGTAAGGTGCAATTGGTTTGTGGGGAAAGGGTGAGATGAGCTGTGGTATGTACATGAGAGGTGTTTGGGCTTAAACCTGTGGTGAATGGGGCCGTTAGTTTTTGCGGGTACAAGTGGGTACAGTTCTTGGTACGCACGGTTTTAAAAGACAAGGTTTGAGATGATGCAAAAATTTAAGTCCCTCACCGTTTATCTTCTTTTCATTTTATTTTCAACCCTTTTTTAGTTATAAAAATAGTTTTTCGGGTTTATACACAAATGGCCCTTGTGGTTTAAACCTAAAATGAAACAAAGAAAGTTTTTGGCTAATTACAACAATGGTCCCAAGCTGTTTTATCTAAAAGAAATAAAGAAGTTTGAAAATTTGCAAAAACATGATAGCCCTTGTGTTTTATTTTCTAATTTCTTAATAAAACAACTTTCAAAACTTGGCAATATTGGCCCTTTATTTCTTTATATATTTTTCATTTTTAATTATAAAACAAAGTATAAAAAAATTTACCTTTTTGGGGTCCTTGTGTTTAAAAAAAAGTAGTTTTGGTTGCTTTAAGTTGGCTTATAACTGGGCTTGTATTGGGCCCACTGGGATTGGGATATGGCCCAAAAGGTACAGCTTGGTTATTGGGCTTTTTCAAGCCCATAAGGTTATTAAGTGGGTTTTGTGTGTACAATGGCTGAGCAAGCTGTACTAAAAAGGGGCTAGGATCACGGGCCCTTCAAAGTCTTCACAGTCGTAGTCTAATTCCACACAAATGGGACTGTTGTAATGAATGAGGCCCATTTGGTCTTCCACTAGTCTTGCATAAATATACTATGGGGCTTTCCCGCCCAACAGTATGGGTAAATGATTGCATTCAATAGTATGTCTCAGTTCCGGCTCCGGTATGACTGCTGATTTCTATCCTGTATGACTCTGACTTTTACATTTATGGTACTTTGACCTTGATTTGGCAACATTCTTTCCATTTCCATGCTCAATATTGTATCATTTTGGCTTGGTTTTCTGTCTTTTTAATGAAATCCACAATCCTGCACAATACAGATGCAAAACAAACCATATATTGGAACAGTTTTATGTCTGTTTTTGGTTCCATTTACGGCTCTTTTTAGAGTAAAAGAATCTTGTAATTAAGCACTTATCACGGTCCTACGAAACTGGAGGTTAATCTAAACAAATCCGGACGAATGACAAAGCCATATTCATCCACCTGCTTTATTGCTAACTGTTTTATTTCAGGATACATAAAGAGGCGATGTGAGGCCTCATTTCCACTGAAGTCAATTCATTAACCACATGCTCATAGCTCAAACGACAAAGACATACTATAACCATTAAGATTCAAGATCATGAGAGCTCAGATTAACAGACAAAGAGACTATCCGCACAAAATCTTATAAACAAGATCTTCCCTTCAAAGATAATCAAGTCTATCAAGGGAGATTGTTAGCAAGCTTTCAAGATGATGCAAAGAATGAGCATGTTGGTCAAGATACAAGATCGCAAGGTGGCAAAGATGATCAAGACGGAAGGATAAAGATTTAAAGATCTCGAACGAAAATGACAAAGTCAAAAGACAACGACAAAGGCTCAAGATCAAAGATCACAAAGCATGAAGGAACAAGCCTACAACGTAGACAGAGACAAAGATCACAAGAGCTCAACGACAAAATCAATCTCATTGATCTCACGAAGGAGTGTCACAATGAACTCACTTCGGGGGAGATTGTTAGCCTCAAAATATTGAGTCGAACAATGGAAGTTCGTTCATAATTATATTAGGTCTCGGTCACTAAATTAATATACGTTGTAATAGGCTAGACGGGTAAACGGGCTCTTTATGTAATCTAATCGGTCACGTGTATCGGGCGAAAGCCCAAGTAATCCCGAGCCCGGCCCGTAGAATTACTAAAGGCATGCAAGCCTTTTAGTTCAAGTATATATACACCTCACCAAGTAAGGTGAGGTGGTTGGTTCATTTGTAAACATTCTTCCATTTTGCAAGTAATCATCCATTTTTCTCTCACTACTTTCTCTCTCTAAACTTCTTCCATTTTCTTTCTCTATTCTTCTTGAATTCGAGCAACAAGTAATGAAGTGAAGTGATAAAGGGTTACCGACACATACTATCACAAACTTCCTTTTGGACAACCAGCCCATTCCCACAATGACATAAAAGCTTCCACGACTCAACGGTATCAACGAATTCCAAAGGTTACGAACAATCGAATAGGATAACAAACGAATATCGAGTCAAAGGCTAGAATGTATATAGGAGATTCCCCATATGCAAATAGACGTAGATCAAATGACACAAGAATCCTTTAGAAAGAGAAAGGATAAACGTATATGCACCAAAGCAAAAACGCAACAAAAGAAACTCAACAGAAAACCAGACAAATGTAAACACATAAAAAAAATATCAAAACAAAAGACCAAAATTCTATAATACAATTAATCAACTTACTCGAAGACCAAATAAATAATGTTTTAAAATAATTGAATTTAAATTAAGAAAGTCATTTAATTATAAAATCATTTTAAATAATAATGAAATTGTCTTAAATGTAATCTTTATAAAATTCATTCTGGTTGTCATAAAAAAAATTTAGAGATGGTTATCTAATGGTGTATCGTACCTTACCACTATGAATCACTTAAAACGGCTTTTTATAAACAAAATACAATCTATTCACACAGATCATTTTATACACTGTCCTTCCTCCAAACCACCAACACAATACTTCCAAAGGGTTTTTATAATTAACTTCATTATAAAATATTTACTCAAACAAAGGACACCAAAATACAAAAATGGATCGTAAAACACCGGTACAGACTCTAACACAATTCTATTGTTTGAAAACGAAAGAAAATACCAGGAACCATATACTCAAAATAAAATCACACGAACTCGTACAAGAAAAACTCATGCAAGATGATACGCACCCAAAAGAAAACGTAAGGTCATTATCTAAAATAAACGATTCAACAGACAACTTAAAAGCATCATACTACACATCACCAACGGTTACGAAAACCAAGAGATTAACAACCAAGGATAATGAAACCCACTAATATGTTAGAAACAATTAGTGCTTAAAAGAAACGTTTGATACTCATACGAGTAATCAATGTAATATAAAGAACTAACAAAAGCGCCTATATCTGAAAGAGCAGATTCCGAACAACAACCAATATACCATTGAGACGTCGAATAGGGAAAAAAAATAAAAAAAAAGAAAAAAAAAAATCCCCCCAGGTATCCTTACTAACAAAGTACGATGAAGGGATGCTAAGCTTAGACTTAGGAAATCTGAACAAACAACCAAGCAAACGAGCAACCTCAATAAAAGCAATACTAGGTATTCGCAAATGCTAGATAGAAGAGAAACTTACTATCTATGCAACTCAACGTAACATATCCTACAATTAGGGTAAGAGAATAATTCTCTACCCATACCGACCATCCTATCAGATCACACATATCACCAACTATATTACACTACCAGCTTACAACAAACCACTGAACAATGCAATCATGTAAACAAGTCCACGTAAGGATGCCATTATAATTAGTGGCCACCCATAATTATAAGTGCATCCTTTCACACGTGTACTTACTTCCAAGACTACACATCTTAATGATAATTCATATATAAGCACATATACCACATTGCACATCTTAAACCACTTCAACTTAACACATAAAGGATGATCCATCAAAAAACTACTTACCTATATCAAAATAGAGTCAAAAACGCATAAAGGAATGAAAGTCTCGCAACGACTTCCAAAATACGAAATATCCAAAAGAAATTTTAATCAATTAACAACATGACAAGGTAAAGACGAGGATAAACTTATGCTGGGCCTCGCTTGAGTTTGACTTTGCCTCTATAAGAATCACCCAACTCCGCGAGTCCAGCCCTATTACACGCATCCGAAAAACGATCAACTATCCTATCTCCTTACGGTTTCCACAAGAAGCGCATTATAACGCTTATGTCAGTTGGAGAATTTCCCCAACAGACTTCCTTACGTTGGGAGGAAAACCAATAGCTAAAACACTAAGAAATAATACATATCATATCAGATAATAGAAGGTAAAATAACTAAAATGACAATTTAGCAAAATACGAGATATATAAGCTATGCAAAAATAGAGGGAAAGCATAGCAGTTATAGCATTAAACACTTAAGCCCTAAATGCATCTACATGAAGGACCCCTAGGTTATAGTCTAGGCTCAACCAACCTACTTCTGTATAACCAAAGGCTCTGATACCCAGATCTGTCACACCCTTCTCCAAGGCGGAAAACGACGATGCGTAATGAGAATGACTTCATCACAACACAATGGTTCTATATAGAGAAACTAATATGCATGAAAAAAAAACAAACATAGACACAAAGGTCATGAAATACCCAAGAAACAATCGATTAATTCAAAGGCGTCTATATTTGAAGAAAAGGAGGTTCTCGCCAATATAAAGACATTCAAACACCTAAGCAATTCAATAACCAAACATTTAATCATCCAAACAATGCATAAACATAAATAAGGGATAAAACTCCGCAAATGCAACCTAAGTTCTTACTCTAGCCACTACATCTTTGTCTTAACATCCTATGAAGCACACCTTAAAATGATGCTTAAAACTCAACTAAAGTTGGTGAGAGTCATGTTTAATACACACCTAACAATCCTTTAAAAAACCATTACTGTGATAAATAAAACACAAGCATAGCGGGGACATTAAACGAACTAACATACAAGCTAACATGGCAAACCACAACCAACCATGTTGAGACGGTCACGCTACACCATCACAACAAGGGAACGGATCGTGCCCACGATACCACAACAAATGAGACGATCACGCTCACAATCAACAATCCACATCAATGATGAGACGCACGCTTACTACTAACAATCCATCAAGTCTTAAGACGGTCCAATCGCTCAATGCACAACAAACACCTGGAACTAATGTGTCCTACGATCATATCACAATCGCAAGTAGCACATAACATACAATTGTCCATCGTATAGCAACATGCCTCATTTAAAACACATTATACACATTAAATAAATATTTAATACTCATAGCACATTTACACCCCAAGAAAACTATAAGAAAAGGTGCATGAAACCACCTATGCTTGCATCTTCCACAAACACTAACATAAATCTTAAACATCAAAACAAACACGTGTTACATCGATAATAAATGCGAAAGATGGGGTAGAATAATAGAGACCAAACCATGGCTTATGCCCATGTAACAAAAATATGATGGATGTCTAAGGTGTTTAATTACCCTCATGGGTCACCACGACACCATGCCCAACCAAAACCAACATGTTTACACACTTTTCCAAAGTCTTACAATTTACCCAAAAGTGCAGAATTTTAACATCACTTTACCATTTTCTAAACCATACCTACTGAGCTTTATAAATTTTACCAAAACACAACAGGTTTCAATACCATGAGTCAACTAACTTCCAATTTTTTCCACTAAATTATACTACTCTTAAGTGCCCCCAAAATAAAATCAAACTTTTAACTACTCAGTTTTCGATTCTGATCGCACACTAAAAGTTTTAGAGACCCTTAAAAACATACTTAAACTCCAAATCAGAAGCTCTCCTTTGGGGGATTTTTAATAGACACATATAACTAAACTCTTATAGGTTGGCTAATCCTAATTCAAATTTTAAGTGAGTTTTACCACCTCGAAATCTACCTAAACTGACCGAACTAACTGCTTTATAATGTTTTTTCGAAACCAACATTGAATGTCCTTCCCAACCTTAAAAACCTTCGAGGCCAGATGTTCTGGAAACTAAACTCTCTGAGGTACATCATAGACACCGGAAACTTGAAAAAAGCTATTACCATCATCGAGATAACAGCCGAACAACACATTACTAAATTCTCCCCTATTCTAATTCAAGTTCTAAAACGCGCTTCTAACCCTATCGAATACACCCATATAGATTTCTAATTAAACCCTAATCACTGCAATAAGATTAACATCATTAATTTTCAGATTTTTAAGAAACCCATATTCTATCATAATAATTATTACATGTATTAATGATTAATAATTAACAATGATTAATTAATACTTACCTTAGAACTTGTTTTCTTCACAAAAAGCAAAAACCCTAATTTTCTTTCCTCTTTTCTCTCTTTAGTCGACCGGTTCTACAAGGGGGGAGGGTTAGGGATTTTACTTTGTATTTATAGCCTCAAATATAATCCTAGATAATTCCTAATTAGTATTATTTTTTTCCAATTAAAACTCTTTTTTCTTTCTTTTCCCTTTTCTTTTCCCAAAACTGGCCGATTGGCCGTCCTAATATATTTTTTTTAATTTTTTTTATTTATTATTAATTAACCAATTATTTGTATTACCTTAATTTCTACCCAAAACCAAAGCATATTGACGCAAACCTTATTGCACATAAACGCACTTTACTAAACCTATTAAAAAAATAAATAACTTTTCATTTTTATAAAACCTAACTTTCCAAAAATAAAATTTTCATTTCTTTCTTATTCTTACCACTAAAGCCTGTTCATACCTAATTTTACTAACACATAAATATGTATACGTAAAAATACTTACACGATAAATCACTAAAACGCTTAAACCACAAAAATTATTTCCTTGTCACCAAAAGTGAATGAAATGAATTTAACCAATCTCACCATCATTCCAATCTCATTGAGATGATAACACTCAATAGATTGACTACCAATTTCCTACATAATCCACATAAACGCATATAAACACCTATTAACACAAATAACATATAACCCATACATTGAAACAGATACATAAGTCAACATTAATAGTTTGACTAACTTGCTCAGGGAGAGAGAGATGACGGAAATGGTGTGTTTGGTAATCGGTTTTGCAAAAAAAAGGACTATTTGGCAAAATGAATGGCCGGTCCCCTTAAATATAAGGGGGCCGCCCACATTAACACGGCCGGTCCCCTTAATTTTAAGGGGGCCGCCTATCTGAGAAAAAAAAATGTTTTTCGATTTTGACTATTTTTCTAAATGTACAATTATCAAAATACGTCGGGAGCTACTACCAATATTATTTTAGATAATCTAGTCGTTGAAATAATGAAGTTGAAGGCGAGAGAAAAATACTTGACATTTTTAATTTAACTTTTCGTTAAGTTAAGTAAACTTAAATAATTTCCAATGAAATAATTAAGTTGTCAAGATTTTTAAATCGAGATGTGGTTTAGAGATGATTGACGAAATTTAATTGACATTTTAATTAACCTTTCGTTAATTAAAAATACTTTGATTACTTCGGATGAGATAATCAAGTTGTCAAGCCGAGAAAAGATTTAACGAGGATTTAGTGACGTTTTCAATTAACTTCTTGTCAATTGAATAAATTAATTACTTCGGATGAAATAATATAATTTTGCAACAATTTGAGTGTTTTGAGAGTATGATAAATACTGATTGATAGAATAATGATCGTAGTCAACACTGATAAGACGGTTTCCGATAGTCGTAGATTTTTTATGAACGGTAACGAGCTACGACGTAGTCGAAGGAAGTTTGTTTTCATCCATAGTGTTGTTTGATATCATGCCTTTCCGGTGTAAGATGTAAAACTAATACTACTTCTATGTTAATAATTACCCACTAACTCACTTTTCTTCATCTATGTGAGTTTGCTACTAGTGGACATAGAAGATTTCCATTTTATAGAGGTATGTAAAAAGAATCCTAATTCAACATCATGAGATATGAGTTCATAATAAACAAATTCTCTTAATTCTAGAAGACCGACAAATGGTTTTTCTAGTGATTACACTGTTTTCACAAAGCTTAAATGAAATTCTATTAACTATTGCTTAATTTGTTTTGCATATACTTACATGTAGCATAATAATATATAGACATTCAACATTTAACACATAATCTAAATTCTAAAAAGTTTGGAAAGAAGACATACCTTTGCTTACAATGTTTTTCTTCAACATCTTCAAGTAAGCAAGCTTTGAAGGAGAAATCTTTTGGTAAACCTGTCATAATATTTTAAGAATGTATTCACTCGTCGTATTCCAAGAAATATTCATGAACAACTCCACTAAAATGTTGTAACGACTCAACCACTTGGTCCCCAATGTCTCATGGGTCTAAAATTGTTAGTCCCGAACATATTTTGCATATGTTGCATTTGAATCGGATACATATAGGGTGGACATATTCCCCCACGAAGAGAAGTTTGGTTGTTGTGAATAATTCCACATTGAATGATTATTATTAGGGTAATTTTGTCTAACTTGATCTCTCCTAGGTTGTGGTGTTTTTGATCGAGGTTGAGGATTATTAGCTCTTTTTGGAGGAGGAGTTTTAGATCTCATTTTTGGTTTAGTAAATCCGACTTCGGGTTTTAAGGAAGGTTTATAAAAATGTTTTACTTCGTCATCGCTTGCAATAGGAATTTTAGTATTATTTATAAGCATAAATTTTGGTCTTGGGCTTGAGTTTAATTCTACTACTTAATTCTTTGAGACTCAACCTCTGTGACTTACAAAATATATCTTATTTAAACTCACTAGTTGATCCTTAGGTAAATAAATCCTATGCCGGTTATTATTCCGAAGGATTTGTTACATATTTGAAAATTTTCTTAAAAGCATTGACTTCTATTATTAAATAGATTAAGCTTAACAATTTCTTCCTCAAGCATATTCCAGTTTCCAAACCTAATATCTTGCATATTTTTCCATTCATCATTGAGTTCTTTACCTTTTTCTAATTTTGTAGAACATTTTATTTTTTAGTTTCTAGAACTTCATTTCTAATTGCTTTTTTACTTTGTTTTTAGTGATTTATTTTTAGCCATACTTTTAAGACACTACTTTGCATAATCTATTAATTCAATCTAAGTCTTTTTCATCTAACGATGATTGATCATCACTAAAGAATTCGGTTTCAAAAAGTACCTCATTGGATGTATTGGCCATAAGACATTTTTTGTCTTTGGTCTTTTCTTTATCGTCTCCGTCGCTATCACTTCATGATCCTTCAACGAAGGCTCTTTGATTGTATTTTTCTTGATAGTTTTGGACACTCCCCGATGAGATGATTTGGATCTCCACATTTAAAACATTTTCTTTCGCTTTTGCCATTCTTGTCGTCTTTATTTCTTTAGGATAACTTTCTTCGTCATGTGTTTCTCTAACGAATCTTCCTCGTCCTTTTGAAAAATTTTCTTGAAGTCCTCTCACGCCAGGTGGTATTCTTCGTCTTCAAACGTATCGTAAGTCGAACATCTTCATCACTTGATTCTTTTTGGCCTTCAAAAGGCAAGAGATCTATTTTGTTCTCTTTTGCCTTTGACCATTTCGGAATCTTTCTTAATTATTACTTCATAAACTTTCAAGTTTCCAATAAGTTCATCAAGTGATAGAGATGTTAAATCTTTTGATTCTTCAATAGCCTGTAAAACCTTTGTGACCATTTTAGGATGAAGTGTCCTAAAAAATTCCTACAAAATTCTTGCTAGAAAAACCTTCATCAAGTCTTTTAAAACTAGTGAAAAAAAGTGTTAAATATAGCAAAAGCGTTAATCTATACGATTTCCTCTCCGGAATCGTAAATTGTTCATATTGTGAACAAGAAATCTATATTATTAATCATTGACTTGACTATTACCTTCGTGAGTAATATAATAAAGTATCCCAAATATCTTTTGCGGTTTTACACATAAAAATTCTTTCATATATTCTTTACGTGGCAAAGCATTATAAATCACCATTTTGGCTTCGTTATTTTTAGCAAGTTTCTTTTTAAGATCATCGTTTGTTTATCAAACGGTACTATGTTGGGAATTCTGAGTTACTACTGTTGTGCTAATTTACTACTGCTGGTTCAGAGTTGATGTTGTTGCTAAAGATTGAAGAAAAACAGACTAAGTATTAGTACTGTTAGTTAATATTAAGTTAGTACTCAGCTAGTACTTTATTTAGTACTGCAGTAATATTATAGAACAATAGTTAATAGTTAGTTTATGTAGTCTTAATATTAATACTGCTATTTAGAATCTGCATAGAGTTAAATTATGAATAATAATCATTATAAATGTTAACGCGTTTTGTAAGCCCATTAGGGTTTCCTTAGTGTATAAAAGGAACCCTACGGCATAGTTAAAACAATACACATCAATCACATATCTCATAGTTAGTTATTCTGTAACCTAGGCAGAATATTAGCAATCAATAAATCAAAATTAGTATATCATTGTTCTTATAGTAAATTGGCAATTAATTCCTGCATAACTTATAGTATTCACAGTCATAGTTTCTCTTATAGTTAGTTTAGATTTATCCAGGTTAACTAAGCTTTAACAGGCTAAGAAGATTTGTTCATTGGGATCAACAAGTGGTATCAGAGCTTGTAGAGAAACTCTGAATAAGAAGAACTCTATAAGATCTGTTAGAAAAGATCTCCACCTTTAATACATAATGTTTGGTGAAGAACCTACACCACAAATGGCACCAGTAGAATCTCCTCAAATGGTGTCTACTGTAAAACTTCCAATCCTCAAGAAAGGTGAATATACCCTTTAGAGCATGAGGATGGAGAAGTATCTCACTAACACAGATTATGGTTTGTGGCAAGTAATCTTGAATGGTGATGGTCTTATACAAGTGACAAAAGATAATGATAGTGTTGAAACTGAAGTACCTCCAAAGACTGCTCAAGCTATATTAGCAAGACAAAGAGAAAAGAAAAGCTAAAAACATTTTACTTTTGGCTATTCCTGATGAGTATCAACTGAGGTTCCATGCAATAAAGGATGCAAAGACTCTGTGGGCTGCTATCAAGAGTAGGTTTGGTGGTAATGTTGAGTCTAAGAAGATGCAGAAGAATGTCTTGAAGCAACAATTTGAAAACTTTTCTGTATCTGATACAAAAGGCCTAATAAAGAGCGATATGATATTTTAAAAACTTATCAGCCTACTAGAAGTTCATGGTGCCAGCCGTTCTAATGAAATGCAAATCAGAAAATTTTAAAGAAGCTCAAGCCTTCATCATGGAACAAAATAGCTTTAATTATGAGAAACAAAGATGGTATAGATGATTTGGATATTGATGATCTATACAATAACCTAAAAGTGTTTGAAGCTGACATCAAAGGTTTCTCTGGATCATCTTCAAACTCTCAGAATGTGGCCTTTCTCTCTGCAGAAGACACTAGCAGCGGTAATGAAGTTAATACTGCTAATAGTGTTTCTACTGCAGCAGGACATAGTTCTCAGGGACAAGCCTCTCATTCATCAAATGTTGATGACTAATTTCTCAATTCTTTACTAAATCATTAAAACTATCCCACAAACTGGATGATGAAGACCTAGAGCAGATTGATCATGATGATTTGGAAGAAATGAACCTTAAATGGCAGGTGGCCATGCTTTCTATGAGGGTAAAGCGATTTTATAAGAAGACTGGAAGGAAGTTAAACTTCAATAGCAAAGAACCTGTAGGTTTTGACAAAACTAAGGTTGAATGTTTTAACTGTCATAGAAGAGACCATTTTGCAAGGGAATGTAGAGCACCAAGAAATCAAGGGAACATGAATGGAGATGCAAGGTATAGGAGCATGGACAACACCAGAAGGACTGTACCGGTGGAGACCTCTAATGCATTGGTTGTACAGGAGAATGCTTTGATTATCCAAGATGGATTGGGATATGACTGGAGTTATATATTTCAAGATGAACCAACTGAGTTTGCTCTCAAGGGCCAACCTCAAACTCCTCAGTTCTGACACTGAGGTCAATCTGTGTTTCTAAAGACTGTGGTGAAAACATTTTAAAACTTAAAAACAGTTTGATGAACAGTGACGAGATTCTATAAGGCCTAATATAGAAATTGTAGCTTATCAGTTAGGCCTAGAATCTGTAGAGGCACAGTTAATTGTTCATCAGAAAAATGAAGTTGTCTATGAAGAAAAGATTAGAGTCTTAAAATTTGATGTAAAGGAAAAGGAAAATGAAATTATCAGACTTGAAAAACAGTTAGATAAGGTATTAAAAGAAAAAGAAGATTTAAAAGCTAAACTAGAAAATTTTGAAAACTTCCTTCAAGATCTGACTAAACAAATAAACATACAATTAAGTGCTAAGGATAAACAGGTTTGGATAATGGAGATCAAATGAATGAAAATGGTTTCAATGATTGTGAAGTGGTTGAAAATGTGATTGAAAGTATGTTTGATAGTCGCTCAAGTGATGGAGATGACATTCAAGCAAATGATAGGTTCAATAAGGTTGATGGATACCATGCAGTTCCCCCTCCTCTTACAGGGAACTACATACCTCCAAAAGTTGACCTATCTTTTGCTGGTTTAGATGATTCAGTCTATAAATGTAAAGTGAGTGAACCTATTGCTAATGCGTCTAAAGTTGAAACAAATGTCACTAAAACTAGCACTAATTCAGATGAAAAACCAAAGACTAATAGGCCTAGTGCTCCTCTTATTTAAGAGTGGGACACTGATAGTGATAATGATAGCATTTTTAGACATGTAAGTTGACTCACCAAAAAATACTCCTGTTAAGAACTATTTGTAAAAACGCTGATGAGTGTGTTTAAATGTGTTGATAGAGATCAACAAACTGAAAAACCAAGTGTTTCACTCAAAAGTCTAAGGTAATAGAAAAGATTGGAATGTTTGATGGCTCAAACTCGGGTTAGTTTATCCTTAAAATATGTGTGACATATCACCGGAATAAAATAGTCCATTTAAGGGTGACATATAGGGACTAATAATGACTAAGTACAATAGTTGTGTGTCACTAGGACTATAAATACCCCCTCCATACTTCCATGGAGGGGTGAAGCTCACTTTTGTAAAAGTGTGTGTGTGTGTTTCTCCTTCTTTTCTCTCAACAAACACACACACTCTTCCCATCTCATTTCCCTTTTCTCTCTATAATGAATAAATTCCTCTTTCATTTTACCAAGCCTCCGGATCCGTGTTCATAAGGGTGAATCGTGATAACAATTGGCACCAAAGCATAGGGGGAATCCGTGTTGTTTATCTACTGATTATTGTGGTTAAACAAGATCAAATTCGTGGCTTGGTTTGTTTAATTTTTTTGTTTCGAAAAAATAGCAATAAAGAATCAGATTTGATCTTTAGATTGGGTTAAAAGTGTTAAAGATTTGTACTTTCGGGCTTAGATCTATCCCTTGCATCATTACTAGGTGGTTTTAACATCATTTTGTAGCTTTCAAGAATGTTTGATGATTTTTTCTTGGCTGCATTTTGACATACTAAAAGGGTGTTCTTCATTGCGTTTTAATTGGCAGCACAGCGTTTTGTCTAAAACTCACTTAAAAGCAGCGTTTTTGATTCCCATCATTTGTTTTGATTCAAGTCATTGCGTTTTGATTCAAGTCATTGCGTTTTGATTCAAGTCATTGCGTTTTGATTCAAGTCATTGCGTTTTGATTCAAGTCGCTGCGTTTTGATTCAAGATAGTTGCGTTTTGACTAAACGTTACTCTGCCCAATTTTTTATTCATTGCGTTTTAATCAAGATAGTTGCGTTTTGATTAGAGGTTTCATTGCATTTTGATTAGAGGTTTCATTGCGTTTTGCTTAAGAAAAGTGACTGCGTTTTGGTCAAAGATAGTTGCGTTTTGACTAAAGTCATTGCGTTTTGGTCGATCCGCGCATCAGGTGGGCATGTGACCGACTTTGGGCATATGACCGAATTTGGGAATATTATAATCAAAACAAGAACAACAAACAAACACCAAAATTAAGAATCGAGACTCATAAGACACAATTAACCATAACAACACACCACACAAACAACAACACTTAATCCCAAAACGATCCTGAAAAGATTCATCTCAAAAGACAAATGGCTAGGGATTCGGATAACGATGACATGTTTATCACGGAGGTTTATTTGGTATCCTAATTTAGCGATTAAAGTTGAATTTTCACCATGAGGCGTCTACTTATTTCCATCATCGAAGACTTTCCTTCTATTTTTCTATCGATTGATGACTTGCATAATCGAATACAATTATGCTTAAACTAGATATCCTAGTTCATTCCCCCACAGGCGTCAAAGGGTGGTTGGATGAAGACCTGACAACTATCACTTAAAGTAGTTACGTTGTAGTACACAGTGGTCACACGCAATGTCGATGTGGAAAATTTCAAGGGTCTTGTACTTCTTATACTTTTGATGGAGTATAAGGAACTTAGAGATTTTTTTGCATTCAACCGTTCTTCAATTCAATAATAGTGCAAAGATAAGTAACAAATTTTGGGGGATTTTACTTCAGTTTTCAAGTATGATATATAGGGTTTACTTCACCATGTGAGACAACGCCAATATGCCTACAAATACGAGGTTGGTAAAGTTAGCCAGAGAATTAAAGGTTGAGATGTAATCAGCACTTCTCACAGGTATTTTTGTGCTATTCCAAGACAAAGATACTTCACAGTCTAAGCAAAATCTTCAAAGTTCTTCGATGACATTCATTCACAAGACCTTGATTATACCAAGTGTTTTTTGAATCTTCTTCAACTCCTCTACTGTTTCTGAAGTCAAGAGGGTAAATGATTCTTTTGTAAAATCAAAGAATTTGGTGCTTATGACAAGAACATCTCAGAGTATATGAACTGTACAGACAATGATGCTTCCAAGAGTTCGCAACCATCATGGGGGGAAATGTGTACATCGGGACTTAGTTGACTTTGATGTCACCATGTCAACTTCCAGGGGGAAGTAGTGTATACTACTTTACCAAATATGGTTTATGAAGTATTCTGCATCACGTGAAAGAATTGTTGCTGATTTTCTGCATTACACCCCCTAAAACAATATTCACCAATCCCTAATGCCAGAGAAGCAGGAGTATTTTGTGTGGTATGACTTCAACAAATATCCCTGTGTCAACATCATTGCCAAGTAGAAGATTGTTTAAGCTACTTTACAAGTTTCAGCAAATGCTTCAGAAGGGATTATGGGTTTGGGGGGAAGCTATTCAGAAACTTCGCCAAAAAGGGAGCTATGAAGAAAGGATTTTTAAGACAATGCTGCATGAATTGGGGAGAAGTTTAATCAGTTTATTGCATACTACAATAACGTTCATGTACAAGAAAGACAATGAAGATCCAAGCTGGAGTACAAGTTTCAAGACAAGGAGAACTCAGAAGACATCTTCAGCTGTGTGGAAGTGTTTGAAAGACTTTTATTTTGTTGTATTTGGTACCTGATAGGAACATTGAAATAGATTCCGTATGTGTCCAACGATATTAGGGGAAAGATTTTTAGCCTTAAATAAGGTGACATGTCCGGAATTAAATTAGATCATTTATAGGGTGACATATAAGGACTAATAATGACTAAGTACAATAGTTGTGTGTCACTAGGACTATAAATACCCCCTCTATACTTCCATAGAGGGGTGAAGCTCACTTTTGTAAAAGTGTGTGTGTGTTTTTCTTCTCTTTTCTCTCAACAAACACGCACACTCTTCCCATCTCATTTCCCTTTTCTCTCTATAATGAATAAATTCCTCTTTCATTTTACCAAGCCTCCGGATCCGTGTTCATAAGGGTGAATCGTGTCAACAGTTAGGTTTTAGGTTTAATAAGAAAGATTTTTTTGTGTGTGGTAGCTTAAGCCATTTAATCAGAGACTGTACCTTTCATGAAGATAGAATGGCTAAAAAGTCCTGTTATGAAAAAATAATGTTGTGTCAGGTACTGGTCAAAGGGAAACAAGACCAGTTTAGAACAATGCTCAAAGAATAAATCATCAAAATAAATTTGTTCCATCAGCAGTCCTAACTAGGTCTGGAAGAGTACCAGTTAGTGCTGCGAAGAAAAGCTCTCTGAGAGCCTCATTATTAACTAGTCCTACTAGACCAGTTAATACTGCTACATCTAAAAGGTGTGTGAATGTCTCAAACTCAAGAAGAAATACTTTTCATAAGTCACATTCACCCATAAGAAGGTCTTTTTATAAATCAACAACACCTAATACCAGGATTTTAAATGAAAAAGTTAATGTTGTCAGAGTAAATGGTGTTAATACTGTTGGGCAAACAGCAATTAGTGCTGTTAATGGAAATGGGGTCTCTGCTATTAAGGCCTCAGCAAGTTATGTTTGGAGACCCAGAATGACTAATTTAATCTCAAAAAGAGTAGATTATATAGATCCATAAGGCAGACTCAAGTCAGTAGTAACTTGGGTCCCCAAGAGAAACTGACTCTCTTATTTTTGTGCAGGGTAATCCACAACAAGCTTTAAAGAACAAAGGAATATTTGACATTAGATGCTCCAGGTACATGACAGGGAACAAAGACTTCCTTACTGACTATCAAGAGATTGATGGAGGTTTGTGCACATTTGGTGGAAAGTACTAGAGGAGGTAAGGATACAGGTAAAAGGAAAGATAAGAACAGATAAGTTAGAGCTTTGAAGGATGTGTTGTTTTGTAAAGAACTAAATTTTATTTTTTTCCTCTTTCTACACAAATGGTGACAAGAAAAACATGTTCTTTTTCACTGAAACTGAATGTCCTGTTTTGTCTCCTGATGTTAAGTTACATGAGTGAAAGCCAAGTATTGCATAGATTCCCCGGCAAAGCAACATGTACAACTTTGATTAAAAAATGTTGATCCTCTGGAGAATATAACTGTTTTTATTGCAAAACCACACTGATAGTTCTAATTAAAGGCATAGAAGCGGGTCTGTGAATTTTAGAAACACGAATAAACTTGCTAAGAAAACATTTAAAGAGGTCTTTCCTTCAAAATTATGAAAATGAACATACTTGTGTTGCTTGTCCAGAAGGGAAAGCCACACAAAGCTTTCCCTGTAAGGCCAAGCTGTGAGCTCTGTCAGCCACCCTTATAAGATATGCATATGACTTATTTTGGATCCCACATTATTTTAGAAGTGTATCAATCATAAGAACAAATTGCCCTTGTAGTCCTGATGACTTTACGGTTTAGCTTGAGATTTTTCTTCTTAGCCACTAAGGATGAGACAAGTGAGATTCTTAAGAGATTTATAACAGAAATAGAAAACCAATTAAACCATAAAGTTAAAGTAATCAGGTGTGATAATGGGACAGAATTCAAAAATAGGGAAATAAATGAATTATGTGAACTAAAAGAGATAAAAAGGGAATTTAGTGTTGCCAGAACTCCATAACAAAATGGAGTTGCTGAGAGAAATAATAGGACCCTGATTGAGGTAGCTAGGACTATGCTAGCAGACTCACTTCTACCTACTATATTTTGGGATGAAGCAGTTAATATTGCTTGTTATGTCCTTAATAGGGTTTTAGTGACCAAGCCTCATAACAAGACACCCTATGAACTTATAATTGGCAAACCACCAAGCATAAGTTTCATGAGACCTTTTTTATGTCCTGTTACTATCCTAAATACCATAGACCCTTTAGGCAATTTTGATAGGAAAGTTGATGAAGGATTTTTAGTTGGGTACTCTGTAAATAGCAAGGTCTTCAGGGTATTCAATACTGAAACCAGAAAAGTTAAAGAGAATCTGCTTGTAAACATTCTTGAAAAATAAACCAATGATGCAGGACAAGGACATAACTAGGATTTTTTGATATTAATTCCTTAACAAATTCTATGAATTATGAACCAGTTACTGCAGGGAATCAAACAAACAAAAATGCAGGTCCACTAGAAACTAATGGTGATACAAGTTTGAAGAAGAATGTTGATGTTTGGACAATCTAAAGAACGAATGGTTTCTACTCAACAATAAATATTTCCTATTATGGTCTTCTATATCTTCAAGCTACAAGAGCTCAGATGAAAGGCTAGAGATGATACAACTGATGATGCTACTGGTAAAAAGACTATACAAAAACCAGCAAGTGAGAATGAACAAGCCCTAAAGAATGTTCTTGATAAGATGATGGATCAAGAGAAGGAGGCTACAGAGCAATTAGATGCTGTTAGAAAAGAGTTTGAAGCACAATGTAATAGGCAGCTTCTTTAAGGGAAGGCTACTAGAGCTAGCAGCACCAACAGTTTTAATACTGTTAGCACACCAGTTAATGCTGCTAATACTTTTAGGGGTGTTAATACTGCTAGTGCATCAGGAACATTTAGTGATGTTGGACCATCATTTGTTCCTCTTGGTGGATCCTTTCCTATTGATTTCACTAATCTTCCACATGATCCTCTCATGCCTTATTTGGAGGATACTACTGAAGTTTAAAGTATTGGCATTTTTGGCAATGCCTATGATGATGATGATTTGGACACTTACAATTATCCTTATGTTGATCAAGCTGTGGGTGCAACGGCTGATTTTAACAACATAGAACCTACCACTGTTTTCAGTCCTATTCCCACAACTAGAGTATACTTTGTTCATCCTAAAAATTAGATAATTGGAGATCCAAAGTCAGCAGTTTAAACAAGAAGAATGATAAAGAAGAGGTCTGAAGAACATGCTATGATTAGCTACATCCAAAAGCAGCAAAGGACAAATCACAAAGATTATCAAAACTGCTTATTTGCTTGTTTCCTCTCTCAGCAGGAACCCAAAAAGATAGCACAAGCCCTTGATGATGAAAGCTGGGTTGAAGCAATGCAAGAGAAGCTGCTTCAGTTCAAGATTCAGAAGATTTAGACTCTAGTTGACTTACCTTATGGCAAGAAGGCTATTGGTACAAAGTAGGTGTATATGAATAAGAAAGATGAGAGGGGGATAGTAGTTAGGAATAAAGCTAGGCTGGTTGCACAAGGATACAAACAAGAAGAAAGCATTAATTATGATAAGGTTTTTGCTCCTGTTGCTAAGATTGAAGAAATCATGTTATTTTTTTCCTATGCATCATTTATGAATTTTATTGTGTACCAGATGGATGTTAAAAGTGCCTTTCTCTATGGCACTATTGAAGAGGAGGTATATGTTAGCCAACCTCTAGGTTTTGTTGATCCAGAATTTCTAGAAAAAGTTTACAAGGTGGAGAAAGCATTATATGGCCTACACCAAGCTCTTAGAGCTTGGTATGAGACTCTTTCTACCTATCTGCTGGATAATGGATTTCACAGGGGACAAATTGACAAGACTTTATTCATAAAGAGAGTCAAAGGTGATATTCTACTAGTACAGGTATATGTTGATGACATCATCTTTGGTTCTACCAAAAAGTCTTTGTGTCAAGAGTTTGAAGTTATGATGCACAAAAGATTCCAAATGAGTTCTATAGGGGAGCTCACTTTCTTTTTGGGGCTGCAAGTGAAGCAGTAAGCAGATGGAATCTTCATTAGTCAAGATAAATATGTGGCTGATATTTTAAAGAAGTTTGATTTTGCCACAGTAAAGACAGCAAGTACTCCCTTGGAGCCTAACAAGCCATTACTCAAAGATGAAGAAGCTGCAAATGTGGATGTTCATCTCTACAGATCCATGATTGCATCCAGACCTGACATAAAGTTTGCAGTTTGTAATTGTGCTAGGTTCCAAGTTTCACCAAAGACTTCCCATCTTTATGTAGTAAAGAGGATTTTTAGATACTTGAAAGGCCAACCCAAATTGGGTCTTTGGTATCCTAGAGATTCTCCATTTGAATTGGAAGCCTCAACTGATAGTGACTATGTTGGATGCTCAAGCCTTGACAGGAAATTCCACAACAGGAGGTTGTCAATTTTCTATGGAAGGAGGCTGACTTCATGGAAATGTAAGAAGCAGACTATTGTTGATAACTCTACTACTAAAGCAGAATATGTTGTTGCTGCTAATTGACATGGACATGTTTTATAGATTCAAAATTAGATGCTTGATTAGGGATTTAATTTCATGAATACTAGGATCTACATTGATAATGAAGAAATAATTTGCATTGTCAAAATTCCTGTGTTTTATTCTAAAACCATGCACATAGATATTAGGCACCATTTTATCAGGGATTCATACGAGAAGAGACTTATTCAGGTGCTTAAGATCCATACAAACCATAATGTAGCTGATTTATGACAAAGGGAATTTGATGTTTAGCAGGTTTCAACTATATTAATCTCTAACATAGGACTTCTAAATTTGTATGCTGCATGGTTTAGGGGAGTTAATGGTGGTACTAAGTGCAGTAGATTATACACAAGTGCTATTTGTATTTAAAGTTGGAAGGTAATATGATGATCAGATTATTAATACTGTGGCTAGGCTTTAGCATTTCACTACTTAAAGAAACTTTTGTACTGCTGGGAACAAAATGTTTATACTACTAGGATTGGTTAGTGCTGCTCACAGGTGTTTAAAGATGGTTTTGATGGATGTATTGGGTTAAAGATGCTCTTTGGACCGGTATTAAAGGTTAAACATGGTAAGAAGTTAGTTAGTGCTGCCATGCTTGCTTTATACTGCTGGGCAAAAGTTAGTACTGTCAGGCGCCAGAAAAACTTAGTACTACTGGGTTACCGTTAGAGGAAGTACTACTAGGGGTCTAATGTGTAATTATAACGGTTTCTTCATCAATAGGTTTCCTAAACTCTATAAAACCCGTTCTCAATCACACATTAATCTCACCTAATTTCTCTCATACGCTTTAAATTTACAAACCCTAATCAATTTTTCTTGCCGACCAACTGAATTCATCAACAATGGTTGATCTTGCATTTGTCAAACAACATAACATGGTTGTTTATCTTGAAAATACTGAGGAGAATGCTGACTTTCATTAGATATTGGACTTCCTGACATCTAGTTCGATTAATTTTGCTCTCACTGTAAGTCCAACTATCTATGCTTTATACATTGAACAGTTTTGGAACACTGTTTGTCTCAAAACAATCAATTTAGAGAAGCAAATACATGCCAATGTTGACGGTAAGGCTGTGGTAGTATCAGAATCATCAGTAAGGAGAGATCTTTACTTAAATGATGAGGATGGTACTGCTTGCCTAACAACTAATGAAATTTTTGAAAACCTTGCACTGATGGGATATGAACCAGCTTCTGATAAATTAATTTTTTACAAAGGTTTATTTTCTCCTCAATGGAAGTACCTCATACAAACCATCCTTCATTACTTAAGTTCAAAATCTACTTCATGGGATCAGTTTTCTACAAATTTGGCTTTTGCAATTATTTGTTTAGCAAATGGTCAAAAGTTTAATTTTTCTAAATTGATTTTTGATGGTATGTTAAGGAACTTGGATCCAAAGAATTTTTTAATGTATCCAAGGTTTTTGAAATTGTTTTTGAATATTCAACTTCCAAATTTGGTAATACCTTTTAATGATATTCATGAAACACCTAAACTTACTAAAAAGGTTTTTACAAATATGAGGAAACCAGGAAAAGGATTTTTAGGCAGAGTAACACCATTGTTTCAAAATATGTTGGTTCCTCATTCACAAGAAGGTACATAGTGATCCTTGACATATTTCATTTTGGTAAACCAATCACGACATCTTCTTTTGAAAAGCAAGTTGATGTAGTCCGAAGTTATGATGAGAAGATAGTTATTCAATGCCATATAACATGGTAAGTTGGTGGGCTTTAGCCACGAGGTAGATTGGAGTTGATGAAGTCATCTCTTAAAAAGAAATTGTATATAGATCAAATCCATGATTACCGGTGAGTAAATTGTTTCCCTAAAGATCTCTAACAAAACGGGTAGATTTTCGGAAAGCAACCTCCAAATCCGGATTACAAAATTGACCAACCAAGAAGAGATTGTGATTGAGGCCTTTGACGTAATAAACCCTATTAATCATGATATTTCCTTAAACTAAATCTCCATAACAAGTATTGAGAGCAAATGATCATTGCCAAAACCAAACGGTACCCAATATATTTTCAACAAATTGCGCGCAGGCAGCTTTCTGTTTGCCCAGTCATCGTGTTTGTGCATCTAGAGTCAATAATGAATAGGATGAGTTGAACAATCTGTAAGAGAATTAGAGGACGATGGAATACTTGAAAAATTAGATCCTAAAGTATTTGTGAGTTTCAAGACATTAGTTATCCTAGATGCATTATCTATAGCAAAATGCTAATCTCTCTTGTTCCATTTTCATTCCTAACTTAGGCACCCATGTCTTTTCGTCTTAGGAACCATTTATATCCTTGTTGGGCATTGGTGCTCTATTCCAAACATTTCACGCTCCCTTCTCATTACATCACCCACAACCCTTACTAGTTTTCTCATACATCATCCTATAGTAACTCTTGGATTTCTGGATAGTGGATTCTGATGCAACTATTTTCTTAGGGGGTGTTGCAATAGATTTCTTCGCTTGACTTTTGGGTTTCTAGTACTAATAGGCACTACTTTAGGCTTTTTAGTTTTAGCATTCACATCATTCAAAAATTTAGAAACACAAGCATCATGATTCTAATTAAACACACATTTTCCACAAGTAGCACAAACAGCATTACACATTCGTGTTTTGGATTTTAAACCGGCGTTACACGCAGTTACAGACTTTGTTTTATTAGAAATACTAGAAATCCTAAGGTGGTCTTCTACTTTAGTCTTCTTATCCTTCACTTGACTATTGTTTGGCCTGACCTTATCTTTCATTTGAGTGCTCCTAAGCTGTGGTCTGCTAACATTAGTTCTGTGAATTACTCCTGTAGAGGTAGACACGCGAGGATTAGTATTCCTAGAAGTCTGAGGCAATTGTGGTGCTCTAGCTTGTGTTGTCTAATGTAAATTCGATTAACATGCATGGTTTAATATTTTGTGTTTTCTTACAACTTGCTTTGTTGTTTGAGGCAAAATACGCTTTTTTTTGTGTAGTGACTGGTTTTGATAAACCCTCTGACACATTAGTTTTGGAAACCGACTTTGTTTTTGAAAAACTTTTCCTCTCAAGAGAGTCTGAAAAAGGAGTCGGTTTGCCTAAAACTGATGGTTTTGGAATCCTTTGAGCATTTGGTTGTCGAACAAACACTGGTTTAACAAACTTAGTTTCCACAGACTTTCCTTTGCATTTCTCAATAAGTTTCTTTAACTCACTTATAGCAATGTTCTTGTCTTGCAATTGAGCTTTCAAATCTTGTATTTCGAAATATTGTTCACGTTCTTTTAGAAATACATTTGACGATTTTTCTTTGCAAACTGTGTCATTTTTAATTTGTTCTTGACATTGTTGTAAAGCCGGTTTAAGAGAAATCAAGTGTTTTTCTAATTTAGCAAAACTTCATAAAAGCTCAGTATAAACTTCTTTACAAACAGATTCAGTTTGTTTCGAAAGATTTTGTGTAAGACATTCACATTCTTTTACTTTATGAAGATATAAGCATTGCAATTCAGAGTGAGCTTCTAAATCAGATAACGAATGCAAATAAGAACACATAACATCATTAGACACACATTCTTGCAAAAGTATATCATACATGTTTGAAAATTCTGCTTTATCAGATTCAAGTTTGTTAATTTCTTTTTCAAGGGATTTAGCGTACTTTAAATCAACATGCATTTCTTGCTTAAGTTCATGAACAAATACGAAACTATCATTTTGTGTCTTTATGGCAAGCGGCATCAAACATGTTTTTATTAGCACTTCCATATCAAGAGCAGTTGGTGCACGAAAATGATCATGAGAATGCTTTTCCCAAGCTTGATCAACAAGTTCTCTAAAATGATTTATGTTATTCTTCATTACATTATATGCTTGTCTACTTTTACTGATTGATTTTGAAGTAGGTAAGAAACTGATGTTGTTGAAAAATTTTGGTTTCGATTTCACAAAATATTTTCTCTACATTTTCTTTCTTACTTCATTTGCATGTGCCAACTGTTCATGATATTCCTGTGTTGCTGGTTTGAAAATTTCATAAAGACTATTTAGCTTTGTGTAATCTTAAGGTTTCACTAAGTCTTTATTCAATTTTGTTCTACTCTCTTTTTCAAGAGTTAGGGTCTATTCCCTATCGGGGACGAATCTGTTTACAGGATCAGATGTGTCATATGGGATCTCATACAAACATGGCTTTTTAGATTGAGCTTTCTTGAGGTACATTGGATTTGCAAAGTTTGGTCTACCATTGAATGTTAGGCCTTTGGGAGCTAACATGTGAATGGTTTGAATTGATTGATTCCTTTTATAAACAATTTCATTCAAAAACTTTAATTACTTTTCCATTGAAATCATTTTGTCAATGTCTTTTTCTTCATTAAGTTTCAAATCTGTTATTACCTTGATTTTCTCTTTGACAAGACCTTCGTAATGTGACTTTGTTAAAAAAACTCTGTTTGACTAACTCATCGTGTTTCTCTTTGACAACTGAAATTTCAGAGACTTTAAGTTTTAAACCTTCTTTTATGTCAATTTCTTTTTGAGCTAATAGTCCTAGAGTTTCATTTAACTTATGTTCAAGTTTGTCATAGTCAACTATACGGTCATTTAAGGTCTTGTACGTCTCAAACTCAGTCTGTTTATTTTGAAGTGCAATTAGACAACTATCCCGAATACTATTAGACTCCCCCAGAGTTCTACTAGTTTCCGCAAGAATAGATTTGCACTCTTTTAATTCATGAGCAAGTGATGTGTTTGCTTTCTGTGAAAGTATAACAAACCATAATTTTACAGTATTTCATCAATGTAATATCTACTTACTATGTTAAGTACTACTTTTTCACGGGAATAAATTTCCGTTTCTTTCCATTCCATTACGTATTATAGTTCACATTTCTAAAGTAAACGAGCTCACACAATAACCTATGCCCATTCTATCAATGTTTACATCAAATAAACATCCTAATATGACAAATCAATGATCTATTATCATCTATAACATGTACGTTATCTATTTAACGTATATTTCACGACGA